>RJVU01029436.1:2102662-2149487 GCA_003731715.1 Anabarilius grahami
TATCTCATCAGTACCTTGAACCGATCACTGCTGCATATGCTTTTTGGAAAAGGAATATAATATGCTGACATAAGTCACAGTAAGAAGACACCAAATCTTTGTAAAAAAATGCACGCACTCAAAGATAAATGAACGCTCTGACTTATGAATGCGCTGAGTGGTTGTGAGATGAAGAGATACAAAGGCTGCCAGAGGGTGTGCATTTCAGGCAGGTGCAATTATACACCTGCAGCCTGTCTTCAGGACACAAGTGTGTGCGTGCAAATTTGTATAATGACATGGGTATTACACTGGTATTATGACGTAAACATAAAATATGAGGACATTTCATGAGTCCTCATATTTAAAATAGCTTTAAAAACATACTAAATAATGTATTATTAAAAATGTAAAAATGCAGAATGTTTTCTGTGATGGGTAGGTTTAGGGGTAGTGTAGGGGGATAAAATGTACAGTTTGTACAGTATAAAAACCATTACACCTATGGAATGTCCTCACTCTGATAGCAAAACAAACCTGTGTGTGTGTGTGTGTGTGTAACACTCACGGTAGTCCGCTTCACCTCTGCCTCACACAAGTGGCAGAACAATAGAGTTGTAAAGTGCTGCAGGTCTCAGGGCAGAACAAAAGTGCACCTTGCACCTTTCAAATCATCCAAAGTACCTCCTGAGGCCCCAAATACCTGTGGCGCAGTCAAAGAGACACTGCAGGTGTTTTCTCTGTAATCGCAGGTGCAGCACACAGTGAGAGACACGCCCTCAATTTCACAGCACAAAACACAGAAAAACTTTTTTACAGTGCTTGCGTGAAAGCGCTCTATGTAAAAACCCAGTGTATGCAACAGACATGAATAACTCAAATCATGTTGCTTTTTGAGGTGTTCAGGTGAGCTAAAAAATCCCATAGACTTATATGAAGCCAAGTCGTGACACCAGAATATCAAAGATACTTGGAGGGTAAGCTCTTCTGACTTGGCAAATAAGCAACCGCAGATGAAACACAGTAGCAACTGCATACAGAAACATGCTAAAATTTATTTGACTATGTTGAAATCACATGACCCACAGTGTTTTACTAAACATCTTAGATATTCCTCGGGGTCACTGCCTGCTAGTAGCATAGTGTTGTTTGGTAATGCAAAGAGCGAAAGTTACACAATGAATCACACTTATTGACCAGCTTTCCCAGCGGAGACAATGGGACAATCAAGACCTGTACAGCCAAAGAAGCAGAAAATGTCTGAATCCAGAAGACTGACAAAGACAAAAAAAAACAAGCGTAAACATCAGTATGACATACACAAGGTGGGAAGACTTGATGATGGAGAAAATCCTGAGTAGTGATGATGCCCAAGTGGTTTCTTTTTGTTGGAGAGGTAAGAGAAACTCTAAAACACACTAATATCAGTGTAATTTGCATAAAACTAGCAGTGATGAAAAGATGGAAGTGCAGCATCTAACATCATAGTGATATATTGGTATACAAAGAACAGCAATGCTAACATTAGCTAAACAAATACTGAATGGCACTTTAAGTTTAAGCCTTAATGTTGTTAAAAACAAAAGTTGTGTTCACTGCAGAGCCAAATGACGTACAGATCCCCCTCTCTGGACATACTGGGTGGAGTTATTATGTTCAGCAATAAGGTTATGGGTACATTTAGGGTGTGGTTGGACAGTCTAGCTTCACCCATTACATCCAGCGAGAGGGAGGCTAGATGTCAAGCTCCACCCATTGGCTCTGCAGTGAGCAGCCTATCAAACAACACAGTTCTACAATGAAAATGACACTATTACTTAAAGTTAATGCTCATGAATATAAACAGGACCCCTAAAACTGCTGTTTTGCTGTCTCAAAAAACGTTTCACTCTTCTGTAAATGCTTCTCCGCTTTCCTTATCTTCTCTCTCTTCATCCTCTCCTTGTATATATTGTTACACATCTCTAATTTCCTGCCCTCTCCTCAGTCTCCCTGTAAATGTGAATGTGTCATTACACTCAATTTGTTTGGTTCTTGCAGAGATTCTTCAACTGGGCCTGAAGTCATGAACACCAAACATCAGTGTGCTGCTAATGTGATGTTGTATAACATCTGTGTTTCTCAAGGTTGCTTAAATCCTTAACTAATAGACCACCACATTTACACAACCTGTCCCCTCTATTAACATGTTGATTAGTACTGATAATGCATGGGTGCCCAGTCCTGCTCCTGGAGGGCCAATATCCAGCAGTGTTTAGCTCCAGTCCTAATTAAACACACCTGAACCAGCTAATCAAGGTCTTTGGGATCACTAGAAACTTCCAATGAATTGAACGCTGCAGGAAAGTGGCCCCCCAGGAGCAGGATTGGATGCCCATGTGATAAATACTATAGGCCTACTAGGTGAATACTACTACATACTAGACCAACTCTTGGAGTTTAGCTCCAACCCTTATCAGACACACCGAAAACAATCAAGGTGCTCAGGATTACTTGAAAACAACAGCTAGGTGTGTTGGAGGAGGGTTGGAGCTGAAGTTTAGGATGGCCTAAGTGAGACCTCCGTTCTGTTCCTGGTGATCTACCTTCCAGAGTTCAGTTCCAGCCTTGCTCCGACACTCCTGTCTTTAAATATCGAGTGTTCCTAAAGATCTTAAAGGGTTATTTCACCCAAAAATGAAAATTCTGTCATCATTTACTCACACTCATGCCGTTCCAAACCGGTGAGACTTTCGTTCATCTTCGGAACACAAATAAAGATCTTTTTGATGAAATCAGAGAGATTTCTGTCCCTCCATAGACTGCAACATGACTACCAACTTGATGCTTCAAAAAGTTCATAAAGAGATCGTTAAACTAATCCATATGAATTGAGTGGTTTAGTCCAAATTTTCTGACGAGATTTAGCTTTATATGATGAACAGATTGGTAGTTATGTAGCTGTCTATGGAGGAACAGAAAGTTCTCAGATTTCATTTAAAAAAATCTTCATTTGTGTTCCGAAAATGAACGAAAGTCTTACAGGTTTGGAACGACATGAAGGTGAGCAATTAATGACAGATTTTTGATTTTTGGGTGAACGATCCCTTTAATTAGCAGTTTGCCAAGTTGGAGCTAAACTAAACGAGTCTCCCTTCACGAACCGCTTCCGAAATGAGGATATTCGTTGCAGATGCGAACATCAGCCATTGCTTGAAGAGCAGATTCAGTAATGGCAACTGCATGGTTTGACCATGTCTGTAGAATGACTGACAGCAGGCTACCATTCAAACTCCTCTGGCCAAATCGTCCTGCCCAGAGGAAAGTCCAACAAACAGCACCAAAGAAAACGTGGATCAAACTGATCGATGAAAAGAAATCAGCATCTCAACCTCAACAAGGCCAGGTCCACGGCCATGGACCCCCTGGCATGGAAACGTCTTGTAATCGAAATCAGGCAATCATTAGCATCCACATCAGCGTATACGGTCTTAGAAATCGATCCAAACCAAGCACCAGCTAGGGATTAAGGAAAAAAGAAGACTACAAGCATGTTCACTACAAGACGTTCTACAAGCATGTGAAGACTTTTATACAGTTCAGAATCATTATGGTAATTATGACATGCGTGAACACACCTACAAACCTCAAACGTCAACTAATGTCAAACCTCATTGGTTCTCGCACATCACATGACCAAACAGCATAACATTTGACATTTGTGTCACAATATTTGATGTAGACTTAAGCCACGTTTCCACAGCAGGAACTTTCCCCAGGAACTAGGGACTTAGGGGTGGTACTCTGTGTGTTTCGAACGCAGGGACCAAGGTCTAAATGAAGTTCCGGGTAAAAATGTCCCCCTCAGAAAGTCCCTGCTCACGAGGTAGTACTTTTTCAGGAAAGTTCAGGAACTTTCAGTGGTGAGACTTGGGCGCTGAACATGCTGATTGGTTGAGTTCAAGCAACATTTTAATTGGTTGACTCCACACAGCATTATATTTTAACCACCATTATTAAAAGTCTGTTGCGGTGCAGTAGAGTTGTTTGCTATTCAAATAAACTACGGAGTTTAAAAAATACGACCGATGGACTGACGACGAGGTTCAGGCTTTTGCGGAGGCATTTATGCTTATATACGCGTGCAGTCCTACGTCACAGGACTAATTTGCCTAATCTTCAAGGAAGTTTAGACTAAGATGGAAATGCAAACAGCAACAGGTCTGAGGGAAAAATGTTCCTGGGACAAATTGTTCTGGGTAATTTCGGTGGAACCGCGGCCATAGTGTATAGAGTGTGTTGATACAGTCATACAGTCTGCAGTGGGAATTTACCAGCTTAGTCATAAGGATTAATTTCATGCTATCTTTCCCCCGGTTTCACAGACAAGGCTTAAACTAGCCCTAGACTAAAATGCATGTTTCAGCTATTTTAACTGAAAGCAACTTGGACTGACATATCTTAAAATATGTCANTAAACTTAACTCCTAAAGTTGGCTAAACTTAACTAAGTCAATGCAACAAGATGACTTGACTAAGTCAAGTTGTGTCAACAAATCATTTTTTACAGTGCAGTGCCATTGTTTTGACTCAAGATGCACACCACCAGTAATGTTTTTTTCAAGTGAACGTTTATAAAAGCTACTTAAATGCTCTAATTGAACTAAGACCTATAATCCTGGCTTAGGCTAAGCCTTGTCTGTGAAACCGGGCCATAATGTTCTTTTTGGAGCACAAACATTTTGTGTCCTATTGACTTTTTTTTTTAAATGCTCAAACATTTTTCTTTTGTGTTCCACAAAAGAACGAAAGTCATACAGGGTTGGAATGACATGAGGGTGAGTAAATGATGTTTAGAAAGTTACCTGCTAAGACACAATCGATGTTCAACAAGAGGGTGGAAATTTGAGGAAACAGAACCAGCAGGGGAGTTAAGAGCGTTGAGGTGGAAGGGGCTGGCGGCTTCCAAAGAGGGGTTGCATCTGGAAAGGAGAGAGAGAAAGAAAGCTAGAAGCCAAAGTATGTGGGTAATCCTCACACAAGAGCACAGTCACCCAGAACTCTGTTAGTAATCCAAACCATCATAACAGCTCCTGGCTCAAACACGATCCCTATGACTCAGCTCTCTAAACCACCACCTCAAACATGAAAAGACAAGAACATCACTGCTCAAATATGCCCCTTTAAAGGCAATGCATGACCACTGCTGAACACAGAGATTAGAACCAGGCCAAAGGCCCTCAAATTTAATATCTAGGACCAGTATTCCCAGTTCAAACAAAAATCCTCATCTTTGTGTCCGAAAACTGGTCTCAGATCTGTGTAAATGTCCAAAACAATCCACATGAATAGATTAGGAAAGGTATAGTTCAACATAATATGAAAATTCCATCAACATTCACTCTTTCTCATCGCTCCAAACCTGAATTAAATTGTTGTAGTCCATCTCGAGTCCGTGTCCAAGATTGTATTTTTATGGTCACGGACCAGGCTTCATTCACCCCAATGGAAAGCATATAGTTCACTTTAGACCCTCTTCTGGTCTCGTTCTTGACTCAGACTCAACCATACACAGGTCTCGAATGAGATGGTCTCAACTACAACACTGCTGCTTGACTTTCTTATGTGGAACATCAAGTTTCTTCTTTAAATATGAAATATCAAACCAGGTTTGATGCCAATAAAATTAAACATTGTCATTGGTTTTGGCCTGTCTTATGACTGCTCATCGTTACTGTCAAATCTTATCGAAGAATAACTTACATTTGAACCTGTTCCTTTCACAAAGCTCTCATATGACTTGTAATAGTGCATGAACCATATTGATCACTTAATGATACTTTTATGGTGTTCTTGGGCTTTGACATCTCCATGGCTTTTCATCCGGTCTAATCTCCATTTGTGTTTCTCAGAAAGTCAGTTGAGTTTGGAATGACATGAGGGTGAATAAATGATGAAGGAACTTTTATCTTTGCCCAAACTATTCCTGTCATTTTCAGCTCCCTTTCTAGTGCGCTTTAGCTAGCAGGGGGCGTTTCTCTACCCAGATGCTTCAGATGTTTTTTATCAGTGCTGCAAAAGGCCAGTGTTTATATGTGACTGACAAGTCATTTCCTGTGTCCGACGGGCTCCTACAGCCTAGAGAGAGGAAAGGAGGGAACGAGAGATGAGGTGAAAGGAAAAAGTGAGGTTAATCTAGGTCAACAATAGGAATAAGGGATTTTTCTGCATATGGCACGATTTCTCAAAGAAACTGGTGATGTTAGACCACACTGTAAAAAAGAATTGTTGGTTTAACTTAAAAAAGTAAGTTACCTAAGTTCAATGAAGTTAAAAATTTGAGTTATTACAATGAAGGTGATTGTTTTAATCAACAGAAACTCAAAATATTATGTTATCTGACCACATTAATTATTGAAATTGATTTGACAAAAGAAAAATGTTGTGATAACAAATCATGAAAATAATTTTTTAAGTGTACCAATATTCGGCACCTTGTTGCTTTCAAAATTCTCAAGAATTAGACAAAAATGTTCATATTAATCAAATATGTGCACGGCAAATGTGGTCTTCATGCCTTATTACTGACAGATATATAATATTTGTAGCCGAAAGGCATTAAGAAATGTTCATTCCGGCAGGGCAAACAAGAGGATAAGACTGACAACAGAGCAACTCATACCACACTGCACCGCCATCAATTACAGACATATTATCTCACCCCCTCACAGGTACAAGGGAACATTTTTTGGCTTTATGGGGAATTCTTGCAGATTTGTGCTGCTCCGAGGGTTGAAAGACAATGACATCACCCACTGTCATCCATCCAGCCACCCACACACAGTTGTCATCTCCCTGTGAACATGACTCCGTGGCTTCAATCCTCCACGTCTACTATGTCTGACTTTATGTCTCCAGTTGAGGCCAACCACATCAAACCCAAAAGCCCAAATGACTTTCGTCTACTGAGCACCAATCATATCTGACCATGTCGGCCCACATACACATATTTGCCATTTAAATGACACTACCTTAAACAAGTAACTTAAAAAACATTTACCACAGAAAACTATGTTGACTCACCCATCCGTATTTTAAATACAGAGCTTACAGCATAATTTACAGCAGTGTTAATCAGCTGTTAAAAAGCTGTTAATCAGCTTTTATGTTTAAATTTACAGTTTTTATTTAAGTTTAAGTTTATATATATATATATATATATATATATGTATATTTCTGTATATCTTTAATTATTTTTAATTTCAGTTTAAGTAATTTAGTACTTCAACTTGGTTGCTTAAAGTTGTGAATGGAACATTTCTCATTTTCATTTTTTTCACTTATTTAGAGTTTTTCAACTAATAATGATACTTTTTTCAGCTTTATTTCAATTACCAAAAACATTTTTTTAAAGTTTTAGTTAACGATAACAACACTCATTTACAGTGGAAGTCTATGGGACATGTGGTGAAATTTGCCACATGTAAGCAGTCCTTTATGCAGACGGCCAAGGTTTTACTGGTTAGCATGGGCAGTTAGCCACTGCTAGTAAGCGAGAAACTGCCATTGACATGAATATAAATGCTAACCGAAACCTTTTTTTCAGGTATTATAGACCTCCTTAAAGATAATTACACCACATTACTTTTGTTTATCCTTGCACAAGTTACCAAGTTCACAAAGTTTACATGATTCAAATTTATAATTCTTAATTAATGGGCCCCAATATATATATATATATATTTTTTTTTGCAGAGCTCCTTTCTCAACGAGCACACTATTTTAGTGGTCACAGATGTTGCAGATGAAGTATGCCACAGATAGTTGCTTTCAGCCTGGAATATTTCTTTAAGCGTGCCCTCCCCCCGACAACTAGCTTCCCCCATCAAAATCCCAAAGCTTTGAGCCTCCAAATCAGCAAAGGAAGTGCATCGTTACTCTAGCAAGACTGGTTGGCGTCAACGTGGGTCACAAGGGCTTTGTGGATTCAGATTGCTCGGGAAAGGGTGAGTTGCGGAGGCAGTCCACAAAACTGAAAACCTCAAAACTCTGGCCACATTCAAAGCACAGATTGTTGGCATTTCCCACATTTATTACATTTCCCCTCGGGGAGGTATATCTATCTATTTGACAGATTGAGGTTCTGGAGCTGAGAGCTGGATCCACTGGTCTTAATGGTGCAGACTAGCCCATTTCTCTTCCTCATCTCTCTGGTGCTCCTCTAAATCTTCTGCCTCCCTTTTGGTCTTTTTTCCACCTGCAGTGTGTCTCAGACATGAACATTTGTTGGCCATGTGTCAGCTAAACTGGGTTAGTGTTGTATTAGCGTTAGGCTAAGCAGAAAGTGTGTGCAGGTGTTCTGACCATCACTCAAAATATCTGACTGCGTCTAGACGCAGACGATAAATATTTATTACATTATATCTATTCAGAGACATTTGGATGTAAATTAAGGCATTCGAGGAATAATTCACCCCAGTTATTTTTTCTATATTCTTTAAAAATTCTGCTTGCTTGTATTCGTTAAAAAAAAGGCACAACATTTGATGTCAAACCTGGTGTAATATGCTCAAGCATTTTCAGCAAAAACCTATTGTTAGACTTCATATGTGCACAAAATTCTTAGACTACTTTTATAGTTGTTGTTGTTGTAAAAGAGCAGTAAGAACATTCTGCTAAATGTTTCATTTCATATTCCATGGAAGATAGAAAGTTATACTGGTTTAGAATGGCATGAGTAAATGAATACAAAGTATTAGTTCATTTGTGGGTGAACTCTTCCTTTAGCACATTCAGCCTTCATAAAAACACAAATTAGACACTTTTCTGCTAAACAAAGAACATAAATTACTTTATTGGGAAAAAAATTGTAAGTGGAAATACACTAAAACATCTTTGCTCAAAAAAGATTGCATAGCATTTGGATTGTGTTATACGTCCAACATTTAAACGATATATAGAAAGGCAGTTTCATATATCACTGTGGCTTTGGAAAAAATATGTTTGAAGAGGATCTCTCTCAAATGAGAGACTGTAAATTCCCTTCAGTTCAGAGAACCTGGAGTAAACTTTGTACATAAAACAGGATGACGTTCTTCTTGTGTTTTTGACACCCGATTCAGTCTTTAAGAATATAAAAACATTCTGACGCTGATTCAGGAGTCAGACTGCAAATTCAGGAGATGGCGAATGACGCAATACCTCAAAGCTCGAATTACAGAAACAAATTCCATTGCCTAATTGAACTCCGTATTAAAGGAGGTCTTTGGTGCTTTTCAGCCATCAGTCTAGGGAAACCAATGCATTTGTCGACAGCCCTGTGCTGCAACAGCTGTCTCAATACATCCCTGCAAGTCTGTGGAGATCTTGGTGAGAGATGACCTCTCACCACACACGTTTTATAGCAGCTGCCCCCTCGCAGTCCCGGACCAGCCGGCACCGAGGTGCATCTTGGGAATCCACCGAGAGCCAGTTCATGGGCCCCCTTCCCATGACAAAAATCTGCAGTCTATGTATAACAGACCCTCACTGTGTGAATGCGTGCAAGACTAAAACTGGTAGAAAAATAGCATCTCTTCTTTTGGCTTGTGGAATAAAAGGTAAGGCACTGTGTGCTTCAAAAACAGCATCAGTACATTCACTTATGGCTTAAACCCATCCCAGCTCCGCGCCGAACGATGGGAAGCAGCTGTCTTCTCGTCTAGGCAGACGGACAGCAGCCGGAGAGGGTGTGTTTGTGCAGGAGGGACATGCGGCTGAAGGTACGAGAGCATGTTCCACACTGGTACTTCTTCACTTCGGAGTGGGTCTGAAGGTGAGCCCGCAAGTTCGAGCGGTCCGCAAACGCACGGTTACAGTGGGGGCATGAGAAGGGACGTTCACCTTAAAACAGAGATTTTGTTTTAGTTTACACACAGACAGACATTATGTGTAGATGGTCATTGCGTTGAAGACATTTTATGCATTTTAACCTCTACGGTTTACTAGATTCTGCAAAGTGAACCTACAAAACTTGTGCCATAAGTAGTTGCTTAAAAGAGCCCACCTCCAAGTTTCTATGATATTCTTGTCTCTAGATACTACTATTTGGGAGTCCTTTATGCAGACAGTCAATGTTTTACTAGTTAAGATGAGCAGTTAGTCACTGCTGTTAGAGAAACTGCCATTGACAATAAGGGGAAGGCTAACTGAAAGCTTTCTCCAGGTGTTATAGACCTTCTGAACTTTGAAGATAAATTACGCCACATCACGTTAGTTTATCCTTGCACGTATCATCAAAGTTACCATGTTCACAGTGTTTAAACGACCATGACACAAGATGAAAGATTGACTATAACAAACTACACTTTTTAACTCAAGTATGAAGCCCTTCACATGATATGTTGAAGAAAAAAATAGATATCGTGGCAATGAATTAAGAATTTGTGCTCTTTGTTTTAGTAATGAATACCCTCATTTTAGTTCAATCGTGGTCATTCCCTTGTTTTAATTGAGGCCATGATGTAACTAAAACAAGGGAAAATTAAGGAATTCTTATATATTGTTTTCCCCCCCGCATGTCATGGCTAAAAGAGCCCAAGTTTCTATAATATTCTTATCTCTGGATAGGACAGTTTGGGATTTTTACACCACTTTCATTGTCTTCCAGATGTAAAATCCAGTTGCTTAGAAAAGTATAAGACCTTAGTCAGGGTAGCGGCATATTTAATTTTTGTTTTGAGAGACAGAATACAGTGCCTTCAATGGATTGTACTGTAGTTTAACAACACACCAATTGTTCAGTTGACAAAACGTCTTTCAGTAGAGAACAACTCAATGAAGAAGTTTTAAAAGTTGTGAAAATGACGTGATCTAGGATCCTTATAGCCTACAGTGCGTGCCATTATAAAAACAGTGGTCCTGTTTACACCTGGTATTAAGATGTGTTTTGGTCGACTGGAACACAAGTGCACGACGCTAAATACAGGTATAAAAGGGGTCTAAAACGTTTTGAGGGAGCTCGTCGAAAAGAGGTATTCGAAAACGCATTTCGACCGGATTGCTTTCGCAATGTAGACACTTATGTGGTCAAACGCATTCGAACAGCCACAAAAGACCACCTACTCTCCGCCTACTGACCTAACGTGTAAACATTATGGGAAGTGCACTAGCCAGACAGGATTTAAACTTTGTCGGCTGAAGATTTGAAGATAAAAAACACACCAAGCACAATGTTCTCTCACTTAATGGTGTAAACAGGGCCTGTATGTCTATCCCTCACAGCTTCGTTTTCATCCGTGTTAAATTCAATATGGCGTCTATGCAAGGTCTATGGCACACCTATTCTCAATCTGCACAGTTTTGGGATTGTTATGGTGATTGGTCAAGATTTAGCATTGGCTTCCATACCACAAACGGGACATACCCAAGTTTAATACTTCTAAGGGTTTTGGTCAAATCTTGATTTAACATGCACCACTAAAAACTTAACTCACCGGTATGTGTGCGAATGTGTCCTCGCAGTAGCCAGGGTCTGGAGAAGGCCTTTCCACATGTGGTGCACACACAGGGGAGTGTGTGTGAGCGGATGTGCATCTTCAGCGCACCCAGACTGTTGTACTCTTTGGGACAGTGCTTGCAATGAAAGGCCGCTCTGGTGGCTGTGCTGGTGGTTCCTGTGGCGGTGATGGCTGTTTGCGGGCTGGCTGTGCAGTGCGTGAGCTGATGGCGGGATAGAGCAGCCGGGCTGCTGCAGGTCTTGCCGCAGTGGGCACACTGGAAGCGGTCGGAGGGGTCTGGGCTGGGGGGATCGGACGTGCGGCACTCGTCCTCCTCTCCGCTGCTGGAACTGGACTGAGAGCTCAGGTCCAGAGGTCCAGGAGGAGAGGGGATGCTGGGTGAAACCGGCGTGAAGGTAAGGGGTAAGGCACTAGTAGCCCACACAAGCATGGAGGGATAGTTGGGCACCACTGAATCTCCTTCCTTGGAGTGGAAGTCATCCAGAGGGAAGCATTGTGGGACGACAGCATAGCGTTTGTCTGGGGAAGAGAAAAGGTGCCTGTTCAGGAGGTTGTTGGACTACACGAAAATGGTCCATTTTTGTTAGGTTTTATGGGGTAGTACTTTTCTGTTTTTATATTCTCCAGTTTATCAAAAGCACACTTTATTTTGGTTAGTATCTACCGAATATCTACTCCAAACTCTAAATAAGGTGCATTAGCATGCTCTCACTTTTTGCGTTATATTAATCAGATTAAATTGTGAAATTTTAGCAGTTAGTTTAACTACATCCTGCAGTTTGTGAAAAAAATAATACAATGAAAAACAAAATAACTGAAAGTAACAACATAACTATTGAAATTATAAAAGTAAAAGCAGGATGTCATTACAACTTTGTGTGGCTCAGGTCTACTAAGTTTTAGCTAATCTCTTTCAATTCACATACTGATTTTATATACAATAACAAACACAAACAAAGGCACACTCACCAGTTTGACTCTCCAGTTCACTGTAGTTTGGCTTCTTGTTGGAGAAATACTTCTTGACAAGAAATGAACGTGGCATTTTGTAAAGATCCTCTCCAAACTTCAGCTAAAGTGTTAAAGCAACTCTAAATCTACTCTCTGAAAAAGCTGCAGAGCTTCAGAGTCAGGGTCTGCTTCAGAGGTCCAGTAAACTTTGCGCTCAGGGAACGTTAGTATCTTCTCTGCACATGAACTACTGCCATTCAGTCCTCACGAGACTCTTCATATACGGCTGGCTCGAGCTCATCCACGCCCCCTGAAACACCCACTGACCGAGACCAGCCTCCTGCAGGTGCCCGCGGGGACTCACCGCTGCTTACAGCGCGTATCCTTAATTCATGTTTATAAAACTTTAAAATAACTGCTCAGATTTTAGATTGGATGAGCAGCAGATAAGCTTTTACACAATGATCTGCGTTGCTCGGCGGTAAACGTCGCGCAGTTAGAAGACTTAAAATGGCGGTGGTCGTGGAAGAACTGTTTGATTATTGAAACTGGAGATTTATTACTGACTTCATTAGTAATGTCCAATGCAGGTAGATACATTTCACAGACAAAAATAAACTGCCTAGTTATATAAAGCGTACATTTGAAATTGATAGGCCTATTCTTTATTGTGAACACTATGAGGGGTAAGTTGTCACAATGGAAAACTTAAACGGTAAGACAATTAGCTTATGAAACTGTTGTAATGGCATATTGAAAAATACATTTTTAAAATACGTGACAGCTTGCACTGACTCGCCATTTTTGAGAAACGAAATAAATCCTTTATTATAGGCTATTAAATGTTTTAAAATTCTGGTTAAAATTTTGAAAGCGGACTAGACATCGCTATGTGACAACTAGCCCCGGTCTCCCCTATAAAGGGCGGACTTAAATTAGACACAAAGCATTTAATAATCATTTGGAGCACAAGGTCCTATTGATCCTTCATCTCCGGGATCAGAGGACACACATTAGACTGATCTCCAGCATGGGTCTCTGCGGGACGTGAGAGGCGCTCAGCAGGTGTGTGGCTGAAAATTAACCGACTTTGCCGAACAAAAGTGTCCGTCCTGAATCCTCCTCTGTTATTCCATCTCATGCCGCAGGCACATTCACTGTTCACATATTACTGCCCTGGATAATGAGGTGCTAAAATGTCCATCGGTTACTTTGCGAATTAATCTCTCATTGTGTCAGTCAGTCAATGTGGCCATTCGATTATACAGAGGGTGTTAAGTGTCGTGATTTAGCGCTCATTCATCCCGAGCTGCACCTGTGCGCGGGTCAGATTGTTCCTGCAGTCTGGAATGTGGCGCATGTTAGCGGCTCTTCACACGCCGACGCCGAGCAGACGCGGGTCAAACGAGCAGCACTGCCCCTAAAACCCCTTCGACACCAGCCACATTCCAACAACTCACACCCATTCCCCTTATAAACATGACAATAAACAACAGCGTGTGCTGTGGAGGCATTTGTCTCTTTTTATGAACATACAAGATACAAATAGGCTACACAACACTTTGAAAAGTTATAATTTAAACAATATTTAACTGTAACATAGGCTATAACATATATTGTCTTGTTAAATATAATTTTAACAGTAAATTATAAGGTCACATTAATGTATTTAAAATGATAAAATTGCAGGTCTACACAGTAACCAGTATTTTTATTATATTTATGATAGATAGATAGATAGATAGATAGATAGATAGATAGATAGATAGATAGATAGATACTTGTTAAATATGGATAATTTTTCTTTCACAAATGCGTCGCTTCACTTCAGAAGGCATTTATGTAAGCAATAAGGTACGAGGAACTGTGCTGTATCGTGAATAAGTCACAGCTGAAGGGTGTTGTTTGGCATGACGCGAAGCGGAGTAACCCCTTCAGCCGTAACTTATTCACGATACATCACTAGCGTCGAGTACCTAATTGCTTTTATAAAACGGTTACCACACAATACAAATATTAAAGCCAAAAATATGTATCAATGCAACTTTCATGAAGTAAACCTTCAATAAAAGCCTTCCTTCCGCCGGAAAAAATAGTCCCTGACCGTGAACAGCAACAGAAGTTACATTATTACGCCATTAGATGGCGGCAAAGACTGTCTTTATGAGTGTGTCCATCAGTAACGAAGACTTTTATATTGAAAAGACTGAACTGTTGTGAACACGGAACAAGACGCAACTGACAAATGCTTTAACTAGCGCTGTCAGTCATGGGAAAACCCCTTAACTGTTAAAAGGACAGGATAATGCATCGGACATTTAAACAGATTTTTTATTATGAACTTAGGACTGACCTGAAGGAAAATGCTAAATCTGAATGCAGGTAATAAACTCGCTCACTCTATCTCTTTCTCACAATACTCTTCTACATAATACAGTCAGCTTCAGTGATTAATATCAATTGAGAACAAACAGTTTGCGTTGCTAAGAGAGGTTACTAAGGGTGTTGTGTTGTTGGGTGAAGCGGTCATAGCCGTGTTTCATGGTGAATAAAACACAGCTATTGACCAATCAGATTCAAGGACAGGAACTAACCGTTTTATAATAACCCACTCGGAGCCGTGTGGAGTAGGTTTATGATGGATGGATGCACTTTTTTGAGCTTCATACTCATTGGTCCTGTTCACTGCCATTATAAAGCTTGGATGCGTCAGGATATTTATTAATATAACTCAGATTGTGTTCATCAGAAAGAAGAATGTCATATACAAGGATTGCTTGAGGGTGATTAAATCTTTTTCATTTTAAAGTGAACTAATCCTTTAATTTACAGAAAAAAATGAGTGCTGTATTCGGAACCGCATACTTGCATACAACTCTTTCTATTTCTGCCGTAAGATATGGTAAAAGTAGTAAGAGTAGTATGCAGTTCAGAATTCAGCAGAAGTGTGGAATGTTGGGCTGCATCCGAAACCACCTATATAGGCCTAGTAGGCGATAAACAGTAGGCTATTTGACAAGATTATGTCCAAATTCACAGTACTCATATAAGAGCAGGCAAAAAGTACCCCGATGACCTACTACTATACGATATACACTTTACTATCCCATGAGGCCATGGGAGAGGATTTATGAATGGCATGGCTAAGGCTGGTAGGTGAATGGCGAATAGTACGTCTGGATTACATTCATACTATGCAGAGCATACTTTGTAGCGGTCACAAGTACTTATTCAAAATAAGTGTGTGATTTCAGACGCAGCTTTGGACACTTCATGCACTCAACTGTAGGCGCTTTAATTTCGTCAGCAGAGGGGAGGGGCTATCAAACTCTGATGTTGAGTGACAAAATAAGCGTATAAAATTCATCCACTACACGGTTGAGTACATATAAGTGCATAGTGTGCAGTGCGTCATTTGGGACACAGCTAATGTCTATTTTCTGACTGCACCGCAAGCCTTAACTCTTTAATTTTGTCCAAAACATCTCACACATACAAAAGGTTTTAGTGTTGAATTGGCGTTCACATAATTTGCTGCATTTTATGCTTGTCAGTACACATTAGAAAACAGCCACAGGTTGTGTTTTGTGACCAGAGTGCCGTGATCTTTTGACCTGGACAAAGGGAGCGTATAAAACACAGAAATGTCTTCAGTTGAGAACAGATGTTTTCCTTGTGTTGCTCAGGGGGAGACAGACACTCACTCACTCACTCACCACAGTCATGAAAAGAGCATTTACACTTCATTCAGCACTGAGCCTATATGAGTCATATGACTTCATCGGGAACAGACATGTGATCGGACTTCACTTACAACACGTGTGTGTGTGTCTGAAACATGTATGACTGCAGCTGAGTAGAGAAATATGTCTTGTATAGCTTTGATTCTCACAAAATAAACAAGAAATATTTTCAATATTTTATAGATAAAAGTAAAATTGAAAAACTTATTAAAACACTAAGACAAATACAGGACAAATACAAAATTATAAATAGGTACATTTATAATATTTGAACATTTTACTATTTATAATATTTTACTGTGAATGTACAAAGTTATAGACTGCAGTTCAATAGTTTGTGGCGGTAAAGTCTCTTCTGCTCATAGAGGCTGCATTTATTTAAATATAAAATATAGTAATAACAGTAATATTGTGAAATATTAATACAATATAATATAAGTGTTTTTTACTGTAATATACTGTAAAATGTAATTTATTCCTGTGATCAAAGCTGAATTTTCAGCATCATTACTCCAGTCTTCAGTGTCACATGATCCTTCAGAAATCATTCTGATATGCTGATTTAACATTTTTGATTATTATCAGTTGAAAACAGTTCATATTTTTTTTGGAACCGTGACACATTTTTCTTTGATGAATAGAAAGTTCAAAAGAACAGCATTTATTTGTGATAAAAATTTAGTATTTTGTAACATTATAAATGTCTTTACTGTCACTTTTGATCAGTTTAATGAGTTTACTGAATAGAAATATTCATTTCTTTAAAAAAAATCTTACTGACCCAAACTTTTGAATGGTAGGGTATATACATTATAAAGTAGCTCATACTTCTTACTTCCTAAAAGCATGTTTACCATATTTTACAATAAAATTTTAAATGAATTAATTTAAACCAGTACAGTGTTTCACTCTTAGTTCATCTGTTTTACATCCCTTGGTGCTTTGAAAGGTCTATTATGATTAAATAAAGGAGTTAAAGCTTCTGCTTCACTTTATAGAAGCTGATTGTATGGCGAGACTCATAAGAGAA
Organism: Anabarilius grahami; assembly: GCA_003731715.1. NCBI lineage: Eukaryota > Metazoa > Chordata > Actinopteri > Cypriniformes > Xenocyprididae > Anabarilius > Anabarilius grahami. The sequence continues at coordinate 2,119,843 of RJVU01029436.1, forward strand.
GGGAAATCACTGAGAGTCTATAGCACTTCATGTAATGGGGGAAGGGAGCGGTGGGCTGTTGGAGGGGAGGTGGTCGTCTTCAGATCCCCTGCCTCACACAGCATGGACCAGATAAGGTACTGCATGAAGACAAGACCCCCGCCAGAACTTAAGCTTAAACATATGGTGAAATGCTCCTGTTGTCGGAGGAATTTTACTTAACAACCCTTGTCTACCTTGATGACCTGTCTGTTAAGACTCTGCTATTCCTCTGGACTCAACCTCAATCAAAACATGACCGACTCTAAAGCAAACAAACCAATGTCCTCAGATGAACCGGCTGGGGCTGGATGCTGGGTGACACTCACCATGTGTTTCTGGGCTGTAGTATGTGAAAATAACCACAGATGTTGGATAAAACACTGCCTTGAATAATTATGAAACAAAATTGGGGGAAACATTTCAATAGTAAGTGCTTTTCTCAGATGTATGAAGTGTGATGATTCTGCAACAGTAACAATGTCAATATGGAGTGTGGTATTTACAGACAGTTTATAGCACATTTATTTTAAAAATGAAAAAAAAAAAAGCACTGCATAGAGCACTTGATCCAAAGAGGGAGTGCAATTCCTCAGTCTTACTTGGTCTAAAAACTCAAAACATCAACTTCTTCCAAATCACTCGCTGTTGAACCAACTGTGGCACAAACTGTGGCCTCAAGAATTTTCATGCAGCGAGGCTTGGAAATACAAGTGAGCTGTCCATATCAAGTGGATAGAAAAATCAAGCTTTTTGCTGTTTTTGTTAAATTATATCAGTCATAATGCCGGTGTTCCAGTCACAGAGACACTAAACTTAAAAAAGTACATTTTAAATCATGTTTTATTAATTTTAACTGTAGTTTGTTATTTTATGACCTGCCACAGGTGAAGTGAATATCATTGATCATCTCCTAACGAGGGCACAAAATAAGGTTTGGGTAGATTAGATGGTAAGCAAATTATGAGTTTCATGCAGGAGAAATGGGTAGGAATAAAGATCTGAGCGACTTTGACAAGGGCCAAATTGTAATGGCAAAGCGACTGGATCAGAGTATCTCTGAAACGGCAAGGCTTGTGTGTTGATCCCGGTCAGCAGTGGTGAGAATTTACCAACAGTGTCCGAGGAGGGACAAACCACAAACCAGCGACAGGGTGTTGGGCACCCAAGGCTCATCGATGCACGAGGGCAACTGTCTGGTCTGAGCCAACAGAAGGTCTACTGCGGCACAAGTCAAAATGTTAAAGGGATAGTTCACCCAAAAATGAAAATTTGATGTTTATCTGCTTACCCCCAGGGCATCCAAGATGTAGGTGACTTTGTTTCTTCAGTAGAACACAAATGATGATTTTTAACTCCAACCGTTGCGGTCTGTCAGTCGTACAATGCATGCCAATGGCAAGACAATCTATAAGAGTCAAAAAAACATGCACAGACAAATCCAAATTAAACCCTGTGGCTCGTGACGACACATTGATGTCCTAAGACACGAAATTATCGGTTTGTGCGAGAAACCGAACAGTATTTATATCATTTTTTACCTCTGTGTGAGGTCTGAAGGCGCTCTGATGCCGGAAGTGATCTCTCGCACTCATTGACATATACATGCGAGAGATCACTTCCGTCATCAGAGCGTGTTTTCAGACCTCACCAACCGGATGCTCAAGGCAGTTGGACATAGTGGTGTATTAGAGGTAAAAAATGATATAAATACTGTTCTGTTTCTCACACAAACCGATCGTTTCGTGTCTTAGGACATCAATGTGTCGTCACGAGCCGCAGGGTTTAATTTGGATTTGTCTGTGCATGTTTTTTTTACTCTCATAGATTTTGTTACCATTGACATGCATTATACGACTGACAGACCGCAACGGTTGGAGTTAAAAATCATCATTTGTGTTCTACTGAAGAAACAAAGTCACCTACATCTTGGATGCCCTGGAGGTAAGCAGATAAACATCAAATTTTCATTTTTGGGTAACCTATCCCTTTGATGATGGTTATGGGAGGAATGTGTCACAACACACAGTGCATCACACTCTGCTGCGTATGGGGCAATCAGAGTGCCTATGATGACCTCTGTCCACCGTCGAAAGCCTCTACAATGGTCAAGCGAACATCAGAACAGGACCTTGGAGCGGTGGAAGAAGGTCACCTGGTCTGATAAGTCCTGTTTTCTGTTACATCATGTGGATGGCCGTGTACGTGTGCAGCATTGACCTGGGGAAGTGATGGCACAAAGATCACTGTGGGACGATAAAAACCGGTGGAGGGAGTGTGAAGTTCTGGGCAACGTTCTGCTGGGAAACCCTGGGTCCGGCCATTCATGTGGATGAACATTTGACACGTGCCACCTAAACATTGCTGCAGACCAGATACACCCCTTCATGACAATGGTGTTCCCTGGTGGAAGTGGCCTCTTTCAGCAGGATAATGTACTTGTCACACTGCACACATTGTTCAGGAATGGTTTGAGGAAGATGATGAAGAGGTGTTTCCTTGGCCTCCAAATTCCCCAGATCTCAATCCAATTGAGTATCTGTGGGATGTGCTGGACAGTGTTGGGTGGAATTAATTACTAAGTAATCTAATTACTGTAATTTAATTACTTTTCCCTTGAAAAAGTAAAGTAAGGGATTGCTCTTCATTTTTCTGTAATTTAATTACCTTTGTTGTAATTACGTTAAATACTGTATAGACTATAGAACAACTTTAAAAAACAATAGTGGATTTAACATCAACCTTTAATGTTAAAATGTATGTTTCTAATGTAAACTTCTCCCTTTACACACTTTGGTCAGATCAAGAATAATTTATACAATTTCATAGTATTTATTTAAGAATTAAATTAGATATCTTTGTATTGTTCAACTGGTCGAGGTCGATATGGGATTTAGAAAGTAATTAGTAAGTAATCAAATACTTTTTTTGAGAGAGTAATTAGTACAGTAATCTAATTACACTGTTGAAGATGTAATTATTAGTAAGCAGTGCTTGGGGAAAGTTACTTTTAAAAGTAATGTGTTACAATATTTCATTATTCCCTAAAAAAGTAACTAATTGCATTACTTGATTACTTTTTATGGAAAGTAATGTTACGTTACTTTTGCGTTACTTTTTTCACATGGGCTGCGCTTGTTTGTTTGTTTTTTAATAAACAAAAAAATTTACTTTTTTGGCAAATGTAAAGATCTTTTCACACCAGAAGTGAAATAAATAAGCCTCAGGCTGATAGAAATGCAAATTCACATCTGTACAGTTAATAAAGTGAGATTAAATACATAAAGTATATGTGTAATGTATCATATTTTATTATTGCAGGTTTGCGTAATATTCTGAGTTTGCATTTCACTGTTTTTATTCATTTTGAGGAATACTGAAAACTTGATTTCTCTCAACATGGAGACAAGAGAGCTGTCAGTCAATAAATGGGAAAACAAAGTAACTTACATTACTTATTTGAAAAAGTAACTCAGATATTTTGTTGTAAATTTAAAAGTAATGTATTACTTTACTCGTTACTTGTAAAAAAGTAATCTGATTACGAAAAGATCTGCTGCTAAGGTCTTGGTGCCAGATTTTGTGTTGTAATCTGTAATGTAAAGGTTTGTTGTCATCCATTTTTGAGGTTTGATATCACCACCTCAGATGTCTGCTTCATCTTCTTTATGTGAGGTGAAGCACAGGTCCTCACTTTATAGAGCACAACAAGGGTGTTTTACACAAGCAGGTCGTTTCCATTCATCTCAACGACAGTTTCCTGGCTGTACAGGATGTACTGGATGAAAGTGCACAGTTTGAAAGTCTTTGCTCCTGGGACATAATATTTTCAGCCAAACACCTGAGTCGTAAATTAAAGGTGACAAATCAATCTGAAGCTGCAGTGACAATGAGTGACATCATGACAACTCTGATTAGCTGATGGAAGAAGTACACACACAGTCCCAAAAATCCTTCACTATTGTGACTGTGACATCAAAGACAGCAGACAGGGAAAAAATAGTCCATTTCATGCTTAGAAATTTTTTTAAATTTGCTAACCAGCCAATCCTTGACTCCTTAGTTGGATGTCCTAAATGCCCATAAGTCACCCTGCCTTTCTCTTATGCTGCCATCTACAGGAGAACACCAAAACTGTGCTGATCCTGAAAAGTCACAGCAGGGGATTTCAAATCTGGCCCTCCAGGTCCACTTTCCTGCTGGGTTCAGCTCCAACCGTGATCAAACACACCTGAACAAGCCAATCAAGGTCTTCAGTACTAGATCAGGGTTGGAGCAGGAAAGTCGAGAACCCCCTGGTTTACTGACTGCAGTCATGTGATCATTATCTGAGAACATCTGGCCATTTATTTCCTTTGTGCCATTAAATTGTTTTAATTGTTATGCAAATCAAACACAAAAGCCAATCAAATATATTTATTGTGACTTAAAATAAGGTAATTTAATAAAAGGCTAATTGACCTTTTCCCAGTTAATTAATTGCTGTATAATTCAAATGCAATTTTAAAGCACTTCAGATGCTTTCCTATTGGAAATAGCCAGCTTATTTAAATACCGAGACAATGAAATGGGAGATTTACCAAAAAGTGAACCAGAAAACCGTCCTGCCCCGCTGCCGATTTCATTGGTCAACTTGGCCATTCACCTGCACCTCAACTAAAGTTCAGACTTCATGGATTCAGTTCACAGCTCAGATCGCGTCAAACAAAACTGCTATATATCAGGATGCGATACCAAATCTATAACAAAGGTTATGGTTAGGTGCTCTCTTACACAATCAAAGCTAGCAGCATGTAATAATAATGTAAAAACGACGATTTATTAAATGAAATGAAAATGATATTCAGACTTTATATATTATATAATTTATATATTATATTCAGACATCTAGGGCTAAAATTTCAAATAAAGTAAACAAGCAAATAAAACACGCCAACATCTGTGGCTGGGCATCAAGCTCCTCGCCACTAGAGGTCAGACAGGTCAAAATAACGAACTGATCTGTCGTCATTGTGTGTGTTAAAGGAACACTCCACTTTTTTTGAAAATAGGCTCATTTTCCAACTCCTCTAGAGTTCAAAAGTTGAGTTTTACCGTTTTCAAATCCATTCAGCTGTTCTCCGGGTCTGGCGGTACCACTTTTAGCATAGCTTAGCATAGTTCATTGAATCTGATTAGACCGTTAGCATCTCGCTCAAAAATGACCAAAGAGTTTCAATATTTTTGCTATTTAAAACTTGACTCTTCTGTAGTTACATCGTGTACTAAGACCGACGGAAAATGAAAAGTTGTGATTTTCTAGGCCGATATGGCTAGGAACTATACTCTCATTCCGGCGTAATAATCAAGGAACTTTGCTGCCGTTCCATGGGGGCAGCAGGCGCAATGATATTATGCAGCGTCTCTCACAAATGTCTCCATGGTGTGCAAGCAGGGGGTCACAGCCGCTGCGTAATATCATTGCGCCTGCTGCACCCATGGAACGGCAGCAAAGTTCCTTGATTATTACGCCGGAATGAGAGTATAGTTCCTAGCCATATCGGCCTAGAAAATCACAACTTTTCATTTTCCGTCGGTCTTAGTACACGATGTAACTACAGAAGAGTCAAGTTTTAAATAGCAAAAATATTGAAACTCTTTGGTCATTTTTGAGCGAGATGCTAACGGTCTAATCAGATTCAATGAACTATGCTAAGCTATGCTAAAAGTGGTACCGCCAGACCCGGAGAACGGCTGAATGGATTTGAAAACGGTAAAACTCAACTTTTGAACTCTAGAGGAGTTGGAAAATGAGCCTATTTTCAAAAAAAGTGGAGTGTTCCTTTAATTGTTTGTAATTTTCTGCGTGTAAGAATGGCCATTTTGAGAATATTAACTGGAGATTGATTTGGACTTAATAACAAATAATGTATCAATAACAAAGTTAATGAAATATACTTTAAAATTATACATATAATTTATCCAATAAACCAGTTCATAAAAAGATACAAATTATTTTTGAATGTATGTATTCTTTTGGATTAATGTGGATATTTAATATGTTAAGTGGAATTAAAACTAACACAGAAAAAAGAGATGTTATTTTTATTTATTATGACTAAAGGATATAGATAAAGAGTTATCAGTTTATGTTAAATCATATAATATTACTTGGTAAGTTTACATACACAAAAAATGGTCTGAAAGAATACCCAATATCACCCATTTCAAGGCTGATATGAAGATTTATTTTGAAATCTTACAAGGACTCTTAAACCACAAAGCAATCAGAACTATGGACATTTACAAAGAATTAAATTCCTCTTCTTTATTTTGATTATACATGTATACCCTTTTTAAATATTTTTTCTTTCTTTTTTTCTTCCTCTTTAATATGTTAAAAAATTTTCTCTAATATCTTTGATATGAATGTTTGATATGAATCCTTAACATTCATCATATACAATACCTGATGTTAAAAATGTTATTAATGATTTATGATGCTATGGGATTCCTGCGAGCATATTATGTGAAACATTTGTATCTTTTAAAATGTTACATACACTGCCGTTCAAAAGTTTGGGATCGGTACGATTTTTTATGTTTTTAAAAGAAGTTTCGTCTGCTAACCAAGACTGCATTTATTTAATAAAAAATACAGTAAAAACAGGAATATTTTGAAATATTATTACAATTTAAAATAACTTGAAAAACTTTTGAATATATTTTACAAAGTAATTTATTCCTGTGATGGTAAAGTTGAATTTTCAGCATCATTACTCCAGTCTTCAATGTCACACGATTCTTCAGAAATCATTCTAATATGCTGATTTGCTGCTCAAGAAACATTTCTGATTATTATCAATGTTGAAAACAGTTGTGTACTTTTTTTTTCAGGATTCCTTGATTAATAAAAAGTTCAAAAGAACAGCATTTATCTGAAATGCAAAGCTTCTGTAGCATTATACACTACCGTTCAAAAGTTTGGGGATAGTAAGAATTTTTATTTAATTTTTTTTGAAAAGAAATTAAAGAAATGAATACTTTAATTCAACAGGGATGCATTAAATCATTCAAAAGTGACAGTAAAGACATTTATAATGTTACAAAAGATTATATTTCAAATAAATGCTGTTCTTTTGAACTTTCTATGTACTCAAATATTTTGTACAATTGTGCACAATAAATGTTTCTTGAGCAGCAGATCATCATATTAGATTGATTTCTGAAGGATCATGTGACACTGAAGACTGGAGTAATGATGCTGAAAATTCAGCTTTACCATCACAGGAATAAATTATATTTTCAAATATTTTCAAATAGAAAAGTTATTTTAAATTGTAATAATATTTCACAATATTACTGTTTTACTGTATTTTTAATTAAATAAATGCAGTCTTGGTTAGCAGACGAAACTTCTTTTAAAAACATAAAAAATCGTACCGATCCCACACTTTTGAACGGTAGTGTATATATTTTTGGGGGAAAAAAAAAATCTGTTTGTATGCTTTATGGGCTTTAACAAAAACCTGGCTAATGCTTTTTGAAAGTGAAGATACCAGATCCCTGCCACTATGAACATACATGTTAAAACTGTTGTGGCAAATAAAACTTTTGTATGTGGGTGGGTGTTCAAAATAATTTCAACTTCTGTCCATGTGGTCTTTTACATTGTTACATTTATTAATCTACTTTATCACAGCAGATAGCTGTACAGCACTGCTAATGCTACCATAAGAGTAAAGGGTCTATGCCTTTAAAAATATTACACATACAAAACTGCCGCCTTAACACGGTCAGAATGTGTGTGTGTTGACACAGTCAAATTTCATGTGCTCTTTAAAAACATTTGGACCCGGACTGCTTTGGTTCAGTCACGTACTGCACATGTGGAGTGAAGAGACACTCAGTGCTTGAGAGAGAGAATCCCATCTGCTGACGTCACAAATATTTAAAAGAGATGCTCCAGCCAATCCCAGTGACCTCACGAGAGTTCTAATTTAGAACACTGGTGACGTCACTGTGATTGGCAGGAGCATCTCTTCATGAGCGCAGTGCTGGTTACTTCCATGGGTACCTGGTTTCACGTGCACACCCTGTGGTTTTAGGGGGACGAATACTTTAGTTATTAGATCTGGTCGGTTCAGCTTTAGGGACCCGCAGCGGACCTCGTGAAACTGGAAGTAGTAGATCATAACCTCAATTTTTTATTGCTGTGTTTCCAAAGATAGACTCACCAAGTACTATTTTTGACCAGTTAATTGTTGCACCTGAACCAGAGAAGGCTACCATGTAAATATCATGGTACATGAATTCTAGAATGTACCATATTACCATCCATCACTTTTTGAAGGGGGTATTAAACAAATTCTCCCTTTATAATATAGGCTAGTTGCAACCAAATTATTTATTTAATAAATAGGTAACACTAAAGTTCATTAGTTAAACATTAGTTAAGCAACTAACCATGAGCAATACATTTTTTACTGTATTTACTAATCTTCGTTAACGTTAGTTCATGAAAATACAGTTGTTCATTGTTTGTTCATGTTAGTTCACAGAGCATTAACTAATGTTAAAGGATTAGTTCACTTTTAAAAAAACTTTTCCTGATAATTAACTCACCTCCATGTCATCCAAGATGTCCATGTCTTTCTTTCTTCAGTCGAAAAGAAATTAAAGTTTTTGATGAAAACATTCCAGGATTTTTTTCCATATAGTAGACTTGAATGGGCACCAAACAGTTGAAGGTCAAAATTTGTTTCACTGCAGCTTCAAATTGTTCTACACGATCCCAGATGAGAAATAAGGGTCTTATCTAGTGAAACCATCACTCATTTTCTGGAAAAAAATTGAAAATTATATAAGTTTTAACCTTAAATGCTCATCTTGAACTAGCTCTCTTCTTCTTCTTCTTTATTAGAATTCCGGCAGTGTAGACACTGCTAAGTGTATTACTGCCCTCCACAGGTCAAAGTTTTGAACTAATTTTTATATGCAATATGCTAGTATATATACTTTGACCTGTGGAGGGCAGTAATACACTTAGCAGCGTCTACACTGCCGGAATTCTAATAAAGAAGAAGAAGAGAGCTAGTTCAAGATGAGCATTTAAGGTTAAAACTTAAATAATTTTCAATATTTTTCAGAAAATGAGCGATGGTTTCACTAGATAAGACCCTTATTTCTCATCTGGGATCGTGTAGAACAATTTGAAGCTGCAGTGAAACTAATTTTGACCTTCAACTGTTTGGTGCCCATTCAAGTCTACTATATGGAAACAAATCCTGGAATGTTTGCATCAAAAACTTTAATTTCTTTTCGACTGAAGAAAGAAAGACATGGACATCTTGGATGACAGTTTCAGGGTTTTTTTTTTTTTCCACATGGTTTCAAGTGTAACATCCCAACCTGCAGTTTCACCTTCACATCACTAGAGGTCACTCTCTGTGACTACTGACACATGTTGTCGTCTTCTACAGGTTTGACTGTTTATTGCTTTTAGTCGGAGATGCCCTGCGTCCCAATGTGCATACTATCCATCCTAAATAGGTTGTGAGATTACAAATAAAGCATAGTATGTTGAAAAGAGTATGCCAAAAGTCCCAAATATCCCAAAGAAAAAATCACATTACAGCCTTGACTTCATTGAATTTTGTTCAGTTTTGTCCGACAATCAAACATTGTTTGCGGATACCATACATATGAGTGAGAAGTGCTGTAAACGGAATCATACCTGTCGTGCAATTGTCCATGATTTCTCTCATAAAACAGCATTTTGTTGGTGTAAACTCTAAAAAAATAGATCAATCCAAAACTAATGTTTAAGACCAAACATGTTGAAGACCAAACATGTTGAAGATTAGCCGATTGGCTGTTGATTCATTAAATGATAAGCTATATTTCCTCACAAAAGCGGTTTATTTAGCGTAGAGAAGCCTCTCCTCCATTGACATCCATTAAAAAAACAATGTCTTCTGGTCTCCTTTCCTTGCATACGGCAGCGTTAGCTAGTGTTACGCTTTTTTCTTTTTGCTAACCTTGCAGGCTTGCCTTAAAGGATTAGTTCACTTTCAAATAAAAAATTTCCTGATAATTTACTCACCCCCATGTCATCCAAGATGTCCATGTCCTTCTTTCTTCAGTCGAAAAGAAATAAGGTTTTTGATGAAAACATTCCATTATTTTTCTCCATATAGTGGATTTCAATGGCTTCCAAATGGTTGGTCAAAATTAGTTTCATTGCAGCTTCAAAGCGTTCTACACGATCCCAGACGAGGAATAAGGGTTTTATCTAGAGAAACCAAAAAAATAAAAATGTTATACGTTTTAACCATAAATGCTCATCTTGAACTAGCTCTCTTCTTCTTCTTCTCTATTAGAATTCCAGCAGTGTAGACACTGCTAAGTGTATTACTGCCCTCCTCAGGTCAAAGTTTGAACTAATTGTTATATACTTGCACTAGCATATTGTATATGACAATTTAGTTCTAACTTTGACCTGTGGAGGGCAGTAATACACTTAGCAGTGTCTACACTGACGAAATTCTAATAGAGAAGAAGAAGAGAGCTAGTTCAAGATGAGCATTTATGGTTAAAATGTATAAAATTTGTATTTTTTTTTAGAAAATGAGTGATGGTTTCTCTAGATATGACCCTTATTTCTCATCTGGGATCGCGTAGAATGCTTTGAAGCTGCAATGAAACTGTAATTTTGACCTTCGACCGTTTGGAGGCCATTGAAGTCCACTATATGGGGAAAAATCCTGGAATGTTTTTATCAAAAACCTTAATTTCTTTTCGAATGAAGAAAGAAACACATGGACATCTTGGATGACATGGGGGTGAGTAAATTATCAGGAAATTTTAATTTGAAAGTGAACTAATCCTTTAAGTGGCTTTGTTTTAGTATTGGGCAAATTCAAACGGAAGTGAGCATTTCCTACTGTGCCCTACTCACTCTGAAGGGCCCTTGCATGTTGTAATGTAGAATTACAATTAAAAGAATTTAATTTCCTTATTAACTTCACCTGGAATGCTATGACATTGCAGCATGGCGCCTATCACCCAATCAGCTGTTCTATGAGACCTAATGTAGCCCCGCCCCTTTTCAGCACTGCACACATTGTGTTCTGTCTTCCGGTTTTATTTATGTAATACCACAGCATTAAGTTATGGATTTACGAATGCACCGCTCATTTTAATATCTTCCCTGTCTACTGACATTTGCTCATGATAACTTTCGTTAACTCTACAATAAGTAAATCCAATTCACCAGTTAATTACTTTTCAACAGCAATGCCATAGAAATATACTGAGCTATACCGCAAAAAACTGATGTTCAAACACAAAATTCTAAAGATGTGCTTGTGCGCTTGTTTCTCTGGCCCATAAGGTCTATATGTTACCTCAAACTCTCCCGCCATCTGCCTTTAAAATGAATTATAAGGATTCACCACGCTGCATCACATGACCACAAATTATAAAATTACTTCTTTGAATGCAGTCCATAACCTTTTTGGGTTAAAAATGATCCAAAATCAATTTTTGAGCAAGTACATAACCAGCCAGTGTTCAAAACTATCTCTTAGCCCGATTCACAACGATAAGCTTGTCATAATATTTTGGTGGGTTTTTCACGGGAAATTCAAGCATGCAGCCGTTCGTCTTTGCGTCATTACGTCACGTCTGTTTACATAAAGAAGGAGTCCCAGCTAGTAGGCTATATGGCATGTGAGGATGCTGCTGGTAGCGGATCATTTATAGCTTTTTCTCACAGCAGCTGGAATAATTAAATTTATCATTTTGATGGCGGATTGTAATCCAGAAAGGTCCAAATGACAATCATCAGTGATCATCTGGGACTGTGAGTGGCTATATTGAAATCTAGAGGTAATGCTAATACACACTAAATATACATAGTCACGCAATGCTAATGTTGTTAACAATTACAATTTGAGAACAAAGTATAACAATAATAATAATTTGCATAGTTTGATGTGATATAAAATGAGATTGAAGAGATTAAAAGATAAGAAGAGATTGTTAGATTTAATCACCATTGGCAGCGTGATTTATTATAATGCTTTTTCTCAGTTGGTCAAAACAAAAGTGACATGTTATTTACTTGTTCAGATGACATTTTCCGGTGAGAATCGGTATTTCCGAAGTACAGTATCCACACCAATGTGGTGACGGACAGCAAACATTAGATTCATCCACGCTGAGGAGCCGTGCCGATGCACAACCCACGTAAAGATGATAATTCTGCAAATAACTGCATTTGCAGGTTTCAAACAGAGATGGCGACAAAGGGCCAAATCTTACGGACTGCAGCTTTAACCATCACATCTTTCTGTAATGGACTTGTAGAAGGGATTTAGGCCCTGTCCCAAATGGCACCCTAAATGCTCGCGGACTTCCTACGAGTCCGCATTTTTGTGACGTAACACCGCTTTGACTGTCGGGAAGAAGTCGGCTGCGGAGCTCGCTTCAGTGCGGGCTCGACAACAGTGTTAATTTTGACAGCAAATTTTTATTTAGTTTTAGTCATAGTCTTTTGACTAAAATGACATTTAGTTTTAGTCATATTTTAGTCATCGGAAATTATTTTCTCTGACCATCGGATGGCGCCCTCTCCCGAATACTAGCACACACGCATACACTCACATTCACTCTTACATTCACACGCACTACATTTCCCATCTGCCCCGTACCTTGGACTAATCACCACACCCAGCTACTGCTCATCCACTGGACTATTTAAGTCACTCGCAAACTCACCATCTTTGCGAGGTCTTGTATTGCCATGGTGTACATTTCTAAGCATTCACTATTCTGGTTGTCTGCCTGTTGCTGAACCTGTCTGATTCCCGTTTACGATTCTCTGCTGCCTACCTTTGGACTATTTGTTGTTTGCTTGGACTGTGATTGATATCTGCCTGCCCTGATTCTCTGCCTGTACTACGATTACGATTCTGCCTGTTCCCTGCTACACCTGTTTGCCCCTGTCTGACCCTCGCCTGTTTGTACCACGCTATCTGTCAATAAAAGCCTGCTGATGGATCTCAACTCGTGTGACGACTTGTTACAGATACACAGATCCAATACACTGATATACATCTGATATTCTCCAAACTGTTTATGTTCACTTAAGGCAACCAACTGTACTTTACTCTCCAAAGCGGATGGTTTTTGACCGTTCAAGTGCAAAAAGCGAGCTCAATTCAGTACTTGTCAGGGACTGACACACTTATCATTGAGGTACTATTATAGGCTAGTTTTTGTTTAAAATTTTGATTAGATTTGATTTTAAGTTTTTCTGCTTTTATTTGCTTTCGTCTTTAGTTTTTGCTTTTAAACGTCTATATAGTTTTTTATTTTTTTTTTAGTTATTTTAATACATCAGGTTAAGCTAAAGCTTGGAAAACTAGATGAAAATTTGTTTTGTATATATGTTTCAGTTAACGTTCATTTCAAGTAATGGAGATTTTTTTTATGCTTTTAGGTTTAGTTATTATAACTATAATAACCCTTATACTTGTAAAATATATTGAATAATTTGTCAAATGATGTTCTTAGATACAGTAGTTTGCTATGTAGTAAACAGAAATTAAATTAAATACAGTTTATTGTGTAAACAAAATAACAATAATGACCTGGAAAAAATAATAATTATAAACCATCTCGAAATACACCGTGACTCTTATTCTGAAATGTCTGCAGTCTTCACTGTAGCAGGCTGCTCATTTAAGTTCAGATGAAGGAGATAAAATATGCATTCTACAACCGTCTATAACCATATAAAAATCGTGTAGTAAACATTGTCATAATTCATCAACATTAGCTTATTAGCAATTGCTTGGTATAAATGTGCGCTATTCACTCATTGCGAAGCAGTCTGAAGTGCAGCTTCGTGAGCCTGTAGAACGCACAACAGCGCCGCGTTTTCCCGTGCTTAGATCAGCACGTTACACTTAAAATGTGCCCATCTTCCACACAGGACAGCAGTCCTGACTGGATATCTTCCCAAATCACCCCTCTCTATCATTTTCGTCTCGTTTTTATTCATTGACGACAATTAGAGTAGATTTTAGTCATAGCTTTAGTCATTCAAAATTCATTTTTATTTAGTCATCGTCTCATTTTCATCTGTGAAAAATGTCGCTGACGAAAATTATGACGAAAATTATTCGTCAACGAAATTAAAGCGGAACTCAGTAAGATTTGCAAAGCTCCCCCTACAGGTTCCTTCAGTGAATCACACTGTCATAAATACTCCAAGCGCAGCTCTGGACTACAACGACTACAACGCTCACCAGCACAGTAGTTTTGCAAATACAGTACAAGAAAGAGGAGGTGGGTAATTTGCAAATACAGTATACTCGATGGAGGTGGGTAATTTTTTTAATTGTCTTATAAAGTCATAATATATACATTGTTTTTGAATTACCGTAAAGCATTTTGTCACTCTCGCGTGAACGTGAACATGAGGGGAGATTGTGTCGGGTCGGCGCAGCTCAACTTGCAAGTGCTGTTTTCTGGCGTAGACGTGCCAGAGGGGGTTAGTGCACGCCTCAAACACACCACTACAAGTCAATTAACCATCATAAGGACTTAGAAAACTATTTATGAAGGTAAAAAAAGTTACTTAGTTCTGCTTTAACACTGCTCGACAAAAGTGCGCATCAAGGGTGCAAATCGACCGCAAAGGGGGTGCTCATGAGCACACCTCTGAAACCTAAAATGACAAATGGAACACCCTACGATCTCATGGACGATCTCTCACGACTTAACGGACACACGTACGCGTCAGCCATTCCACAAGACCGAAAGTGCAAATGAAGCGTGCCATTTGGGACTGGGCCTTTTGTTCAGTTCCCTTTGGAACGGCCCTAAAATGTCATCTCCTTCCTGATTAAGTGCCCTTTAAGGGCGCAAAACTACCATTTGAACATCACACATTGTTACTACTGCAGTTCTGGATGTGTTTATTTATTTGATCAATCAATCAAAAATGTCACAATGCTGTGAACTGTGCTTTTTTTTTTAAAAACAAAAACAAAACAAAAAAACCTACTGAATAATAGTTTTTAACCCTTTAAAGCCTGACATATAAAATAATAGTCAGGAAACTGTTTTTTATAAAGTGTAAAGTTTTTTTTATAATTTTATGTTTCCTTTAAAATCAGTAAAGATTTTACAGCAAATAGAACCCTGACCTGTAGGGGGACGTGTTTACAATTACACTCAAAGGCCTTTTACTTGCTTAAAAAAGTATAAATTATCAATCAGATGACAGAAGGCATGTAGTAGATTGTGTGCAACAGTTTTCAGCAAAGTTTGGGTCCTGTTAGAATTTCAGAGGCCTCAGAAATGTTCTCAGAAGTTTTGAATATGACACTATCTATGCACTTTGCATGTCATATTGCTGCATTCTTGACAACTTTACCTGAAGTTTTGTACACACACACACACTGTTGAACCTGTATTTTATTATGCCATCTGCTGGCCTGTCATGTCTCTTCATGCGACCCCTGTGACATGCACAGGTCTATGTTATGAGAGTAAAAGGAGACACGGCCCCAGGGAGGATATTTTAGGACGGGACAGAGAAAGGTTATGCAATCTGAGGTTCAAACTCACCCCTGTGCTGTTCTACATATTATTTATCAACCCGGCCAGTATGCTGAGTGTGTGTATATACGTAAAATACTGGACATTGATGAATCAGGCCAGATTAGCCTGTTCCATTAGACTGATCCAACAGGAACGGATCGTGTTGTGTAAAGTGGTCTGTATATGACAGGAGGGAGGAACTGATGAATCATGCACAATTAGACCAAGAACATGAAAGTAAACAGTCTTTTTGATTTCCTGATGACAAACTTTTGCATTGTGATCTAGCAAAAGGTTAAAACTGTTCTTTTGCTACTATTCCCCGGTGGAAGTGTCTGATCCCCAGTGAGTCTGTGTGCTTCATATTCCTGCCAAGGGCTTTCCACTGGGACTGTTTGTTCCCATCGTGTTGAGACACATCTGACGAGCGGAGAGGACCATGAGGAGGAGGAGGCCTGTGAATCAGATGTTGTATAGTCACTCAGCAGAGGGAACAGAGCAGGAAGTAGGTCCATTTTCCAGCACAAATGAGCCCTTTCATCTGTGTTTACTTGAGTCACTGCACTCATTTGCAAACGGAAGTAGAATTCTATGCAAATGTTTCATAGATAATAAAATTATGCCTCACTCTACCTCTGTAGTCTACCCGTGTTTCTCAACTGGTGGGTCGCAAGTCCGTTTTGAGTGGATTGTGAAGTGTGCAGTCAAAGAAATGACAACAAACGTAATCCTGTTTTTCTGATGCAAAATCTTAATTTTGAAAGACGCATGTGAAAGCAGTTGACGCTTCTGTCAGAAGCAGTTTAAAGGGATAGTTCACCCAAAAATGAAAATTCTGTCATCATTTACTCACTCTCAAGTTGTTCCAAACCTGTATACATTTCTTTGTTCTGCTGAACACAAAAGGGTTAGTTCACCCAAAAATGAAAATTATGTCATTAATTACTCTCCCTCATGTCGTTCCACACCTGTAACATCTTTGTTCATCTTCAAAATACAAATTAAGATATTTTACTCCTCAATAGACAGCACTTTAACCACCATATTCAAGGTCCAGAAAGGTACTAAAGACGTCAAAGTGACTGCAGTGGTTAAACCTTAATTTTATGAAGCGATGAGAATACATTTTGTGCACAAAAACAAAACAAAAATAACTTTATTCAACAATATCTTCTGTGTCATTTTCCTACGCTGTTTACGTCCAGCGCTTCCCGGTTCTATGTCAGAACGCTGACTCATTATTGGCCGGCTCCTGCGTCAGCATCACACACATGCACCGTACTGCTCACATGAACAGCGTTGGCCAATAATGAGCCGGCATTCAGACGTAAACGCGGAAGTGCTGAACTGCGTTCACTGCGTCAACTGCGTACGAGAATGACAGGGTAGAGTAGAAATTGTTGAATAATGTCGTTATTTTTGTTTTGTTTTTGCGCACAAAAAGAATTCTCTTCACTTCATAAAATGAAGGTTGAACCACTGCAGTCACGTCGACTGTTTTAAAGATGTCTTTAGTACTTTTCTGGACCTTGAATGATGGTAATTACATTGCTTGCTATGGGGGATTAAAAAAGCTTTGGATTTCATCAAAAATATCTTAATTTGTGTTCCGAAGATGAACGAAGGTCTTACGGGTGTGGAACTACATGAGGTTGAATGATTAATGACAGAAATTTTATTTTTGGGTGAACTAACCCTTTAATAGCCTTACCTGTTTATTCATCAGTATTAGTCATATTCTTATGTTAAATAAAGTGTACATTTGCTTGTTTTTTTAAAAGCAAATTTATTGTAATTTTTATAGGCAAATTGTTTCCCCCTAAAAATGGGTCATGGCTTAATGGCCATGTAAAATGTAGTCCCATGGCAAATTGTCAAAGCTTGATTTCTTTTTTACTACATGAACTCTTTATGATGATTCTACATGATTTTTGCATTTTCTCATGTGAATGTGAGTGGTGATTAGTCTATGCAAAGAGCTATGGTGCCAGGGTTTTGTGGGTTGTTGCCGGGTCATTCAGGGGCCAGGTGCATTAACACCGTCACCATCAGGGTTGCCAGGTCTGAGTAACAAAACTGCCCCAAATAGCCCAATGACCATATCCTAAATATCAAAATTGTAAAATACATATTTTACAGTCACTGTTATAAAACCACTATATGGTAGTGATCACATGGACAGCTCAAATGCTCCTTAATGCCGGGCTCACATTTAACGACTAGCTAAAACATTCTAAGACTGTGCTCAACACACAGCGATTGTTTCCTGCGACTGAAGCAGATTTATATACTTACACATGGAATTTGAACACCGACTGTAATCGCAGACTGAACGCGACTGGACGCGTTTGAGCGCGATCAGTCATAAGTATCAATTTACATTCATAATCGGCCTTACAATCGTTAAGTGTGTGCGCGGCTGAACAGTGGCCCTACTTCACTAAACATAACATCTAGAAGTTTTATCATTACAAGCATTCATTTACAAGCATTTCAGTCAAATGTAACTTATGCAATATGTCAAACCTTTAACCTGTGGGAAAATCAACCCGTGGCAACAGTTACTCTCAAAACTGTTTTCATCATCTTCAAAATCAATATTTTGTTTACTGACAGCTTTGTCATCACCATCAAACGAAGCTAATATTTAAATATGCACCTGCTCTGCAGTCGTGGCCTAATGGATAGAGAGTCGGACTTGTAACCCAAAGGTCATGGGTTCGAGTCTCAGGTCCGGCAGGGATTGTCGGTGAGGGGAGTGAATGTCCAGCGCTCTCCCCACCCTCAATACCACGACTGAGGTGAGACCCTTGAGCAAGGCACCGTACCCCCAACTGCTCCCCGGGCGCCGCAGCAATGGCTGCCCACTGCTCCGGGTGTGTGTTCACGGTGTGTGTGTTCACTGCTGTGTGTGTGCNTTTATATACTTACACATGGAATTTGAACACCGACTGTAATCGCAGACTGAACGCGACTGGACGCGTTTGAGCGCGATCAGTCATAAGTATCAATTTACATTCATAATCGGCCTTACAATCGTTAAGTGTGAGCGCGGCTGAACAGTGGCCCTACTTCACTAAACATAACATCTAGAAGTTTTATCATTACAAGCATTCATTTACAAGCATTTCAGTCAAATGTAACTTATGCAATATGTCAAACCTTTAACCTGTGGGAAAATCAACCCGTGGCAACAGTTACTCTCAAAACTGTTTTCATCATCTTCAAAATCAATATTTTGTTTACTGACAGCTTTGTCATCACCATCAAACGAAGCTAATATTTAAATATGCACCTGCTCTGCAGTCGTGGCCTAATGGATAGAGAGTCGGACTTGTAACCCAAAGGTCATGGGTTCGAGTCTCAGGTCCGGCAGGGATTGTCGGTGAGGGGAGTGAATGTCCAGCGCTCTCCCCACCCTCAATACCACGACTGAGGTGAGACCCTTGAGCAAGGCACCGTACCCCCAACTGCTCCCCGGGCGCCATAGCAATGGCTGCCCACTGCTCCGGATGTGTGTTCACGGTGTGTGTGTTCACTGCTGTGTGTGTGCACTTGGATGGGTTAAATGCAGAGCACAAATTCCGAGTATGGGTCACCATACTTGGCCACGTCAGTTCACTTCACTTCAGTAAATCATAAAAAAATATCAAGATTTGCTGATGATTTTAAACTGACAGAGTGTGTCTGCTTCCCAAACAATGCTAGGAAGACTGTTCCAGAGTATGGGTGCTAAACAGGAAAATGATCTAAAATCGCCTGCAGTTGATTTTGATATTCTAGGTATTATCAACTGGCCAGAATTTTGAGATCGCAGTAGACGTGAAACACTATAATACATTAAAAGCTCGCTCAAGTACTGGGGAGCTAAACCATTTTAGTGCATTGTAAGTAATTAGCTAAATTTTAAAATATATATGATGTTTAATAGCGGGCCAATGCAGCGTTGACAGAACCAGGCTAATATGGTCATACTTCCTGGTTCTAGTTAGAACTCTAGCTGCTGCGTTTTGGACCAGCTGAAGTTTGTTTATTAAGCGAGCCGGGCAACCACCCAGTAGAGCGTTACAGTAATCTAGCCTTGAGGTCATGAACGCATGAACTAACTGTTCCGCATTTGTCATTGAGAGCATATGTCGTAGATTAGATATATTTTTAAGATGGAAGAATGCGGTTTCACAGATGCTATAACGTGGCTTTCAAATGAAAGATTGGTATCAAAGAGCACACATAGGTTCCTAACTGACGACGACTTGACAGAACAGCCATTAAGTTAGACAGTTATCCTGGGTTAATACATGCAGAGGTTTTTGGTACAATAATTAAAATCAGTTTTTTCAGAATTTATTAGTAGGAAATTACTAGTCATCATTTTATATCAGCTATGCATTCCGTTAATTTTGTGAATTGGTATGTTTCGTCAGGACATGAAGAAATATAGAGCTGAGTATCATTAGGATAACAGCGAAAACTAACTTCTTTTATAATTTTTTTTTCTTGTTATACTGTTGATAATTAATAGATTACGGAATGCTAAGAAGGTGGAGGTCTAATTTCAAAAAATGAATGAATTGTCAGGTGGTTGTGTGAGTGTTGTTGGGTGTTGCTACAGGACCGAAGTCAACAGACTCTGTGTCATTCCCTTTTCTAGATATGACCTATAGGTCCCTCCTTCAGTGTAAGTCAAAGGGATTTCTATTTTTGTCCATTTTATAAAGTTTATTTGAAGTATGTTGGGAACCAAACAACACGGACCCTATTTGACATGAGGGCGAGTAAATACAATTTTGGGGCGAACTATCCTTTTAAGTACTAGTTCTACATAGTTCTACATTTTGATAGCATTAGAAGACAAAAGACCAACAGTGAGCAAGTCTTTTTTGTTATTCTTTTTAATAAAGTTATAAATAACAGCAGAAAGCGGATGAAGACTTGCAGCTAGATTACTGCATGTCATCATATCCCACTCTGACCCAGAAACGCTCCATGTGAACTATAAAGATAAAGAGTGAGAGTCGAGTCAGACAGCAGGCCTCAGAAATGACCTCACTCTTATCAAGAGGGAGAGCATGAAGTACAGTTTGTAATGGACTTTCTCTGACTGTCTGCAGACATACACTACCGTTCAAAGGTTTGGGATCGGTACGATTTTTTATGTTTTTAAAAGAAGTTTTGTCTGCTAACCAAGACTGCATTTATTTAATTAAAAATACAGTAAAAACAGGAATATTTTGAAATATTATTACAATTTAAAATAACTGTTTTCTATTTGAATATATTTTACAAAGTAATTTATTCCTGTGATGGTAAAGTTGAATTTTCAGCATCATTACTCCAGTCTTCAATGTCACACGATTCTTCAGAAATCATTCTAATATGCTGATTTGCTGCTCAAGAAACATTTCTGATTATTATCAATGTTGAAAACAGTTCAAAAGAACAGCATTTATCTGAAATACAAAGCTTTTGTAACATTATACACTACCGTTCAAAAGTTTGGGGACAGTAAGAATTTTTATTTTAATTTTTTTTAAAAGAAATTAAAGAAATGAATACTTTAATTCAACAGGGATGCACTAAATCATTCAAAAGTGACATTTATAATGTTACAAAAGATTATATTTCAAATAAATGCTGTTCTTTTGAACTTTCTAATCATCAAAGAATCCTGAAAAAAAATATTGTACTCAAATATTTTGTACAATTGTGCACAATAAATGTTTCTTGAGCAGCAAATCAGCATATTAGAATGATTTCTGAAGGATCATGTGACACTGAAGACTGGAGTAATGATGCTGAAAATTCAGCTTTGCCAACACAAGAATAAATTATATTTTCAAATAGAAAAGTTATTTTAAATTGTAATAATATTTCACAATATTCCTGTTTTTACTGTATTTTTAATTAAATAAATGCAGTCTTGGTTAGCAGACGGTAGTGTATCTGTTCTTTAGATTTAAAGCATATGCTGTATACATGTGATATTTTAATGGAGACAAACAGTTGAGTTTAACAGCACAAGCAGATACAGAAACTTTAGTCATCTGCCTACCTAAACAGCATTATTATGCATCATATGGCAGGTAGCAGGTAACAGCAGGTAGGAAAATTATACTGCCTTCTAAGACGCCTTGTTTTAGTCAAATTCACAGGCAATCCCAGAACCAGAGCAACAAGCTCTGTGAATAGGCTCAAAGTTTGTAAAAACGGCCTTACACTCTTAAAACATTTAAAAAATAAAGGTTCCAGAAGAGAGTTTTCTCAGCGATGCCGTAGAAGAACCATTCTTGTTTCCACAAAGAACCTTTCAGCGAACAATTCTTAAAAGAATGATGTTTTTCTTAGTGTGAAGAACATTTTAAAAATCTAAAGAACCTTTTGTGAAATGGAAAGATTCCATGGTTGTTAAAGGTTCTTTATGGAACCATCAATGCCAATAAAGAACCTTTATTTTTAGGAGTGTAGAAGACAGCAAAGAGTTTCACTACTGGGTTTGGAACTGAGCTAATGCCTTAAACATAATCAAAGCATTTAGTGCACCAAAAAGATTGTGCAGATTACAAAATATATTTGTCATCATCTGGATTACTAACAGTTAAATTAACAAGACATCCTCTATTGAATGTAGCACAGGTGTGTTACTGTGACTAAACTGAGATAAGATTGACCTCTCCCTCACAGGTATTTGTGTTTTTGTGTTTCCATAGAGTCTGTCCTCCACCTTGTTTATTTGAGAGTTTGTAATGAAGCTTTCATCTGGCCCCTCCTCTAGCCCATCCTGACTTCAAGCACTTCATACCGTTCACTGCGACCGCATCTGTTTTTAGCGAGGACACTGGAAAGGTTAAGAGGGCCATGAAGGTAACGTCAAACCATGACAGCGTCAAGGCTAGGGAGCTCCATTAAAATCAGTTGTTGTGGTGTTTGTTCTCAAAACAGCCGTCTATCTCTCGGTTATCTGCCATCTTGAGTACATGCAATTTTCCAGCTGGGAAAGTCTTTCACAGCCACTTTAGGATCCTATTTGCAAATCTTCATACTCTCCAAGCTAGTTACAGTGTATTTACTACACAGACTTAAACTAATCATACTCAAAATACATTTCCACCATTTTTACGGCGCTTGGGTTTGTGTGATGCTCATAAACAGTGAAGAGTGTTACTCTAGTCAAGGGTTGTGTACAGGCTGCTAAAGTTAACAGTATCACAACGCCGCACAGTGAACTTTCACCCATTTTTTCACCTTTATGCTAAGGTGAAGGCCTACAGAAAGACACCTGCCAAACAAGCCGAAAACACTTGAGCTTTAAGAGGGGAAATGGCTGCAAAACAAGTACATAAAGTATGCAAGGGTGGAAACGCATAGAAAGAGATTTCGAGAATCTGATGTTTCTAGGAATCTCCTTAAAGGATTAGTTCACTTTCAAATAAACTTTTCCTGATCATTTACTCACCCCCATGTCATCCAAGATGTTCATGTCTTTCTTTCTTCAGTCGAAAAGAAATTAAGGTTTTTGATGAAAACATTCCAGGATTATTCTACTTACGGAAAAAAACGGAACTGGTGCCGCGTTCGTTCCGTAAGTTGAATATGGAAGGCGTAGGACACACAGCGTAAGCTTTTTGAAGAATACGGAAAGCGGAAGCACGTGCAAAAGGCGATCATTTGTGTTTATAAAGCATATAAGCATTTTTTTTTTTTTCGAAAATGACCGATCGTTTCGCTAGATAAGATCCTTATTCCTCGTCTGGTATCGTTTCAAAGCCCTCTGAAGCTCCTTTAACCGTTTGGAGGCCATTGAAGTCCACTATAAGGAGAATAATCCTGCAATGTTTTAATCAAAAACCTTAATTTCTTTTTCGACTGAAGAAAGAAAGACATGAACATCTTGGATGACATGGGGGTGAGTAAATTATCAGGAAAATTTTATTTGAAAGTGGACTAACCCTTTAACTATGTTTTAAAGCTGTGGTGTGTAGAAGTCAGGGCAGCGCCATATTTAATTTTTGACAGGAATGAAAACGAGGCTGTGAGGGACAGAATACAGTGCGTTCAATGGATTGTACTGTTGTTTAACTACACACCGACTACTTTCAGTAGAGAAAAAGAGTTGTGAATTGTGAAAATGATGTGATGTTGGCAGACTGTCCTCCAAAAAAAACGACCCTATAGGTCGTTTTTCAAGCACCTTATTACGACCTATATTTACGTTTTGAAGTAATGCGCCCTCTGGTGGGCGTAAAAATAATGACAGTGTCGTGTTACGTCTGTCGTCATGAATGACGTATGACTGTCATTACCAATCAAAATGCGTATTCATTTAAATGCAATGTGTGGACTTTTTACACCATTTCTCCTATTTCCATTTTGCAAAACTCATTTTTTATTAACGACTACACCCACCCCCATCCCTAAACCTAACCTTAGTGATTTACAGTGCATATACACTTTATGAGCACATGTGTTCCCTGGGATCGAACCCACGATCGCATGATCACATGATTGCATATTGTTATTGCAATGCTCTGCCAATTGAGCTACGCGAAACCCGAAAAAAGACGCAGATAAAAGGGAACAATGCATTAAAATGAAAGTGTCCTGTTGTCAAAAGGGGCGCAATTTTAGCAAACGCTCCTATGGGTCATATTTCATGAATTAAAATGAAAGTGTCCTGTTGTCGATAGATTTTACTTTAGTAAACACTCCTATGGGTCGTATTTCAGGGAAGTGACAAACGACCTATATGGTCGTATTGGTTGGAGAACATGTTGGATGTTGGAGCTTTACACAGTGGGTGTACATCTATCCCTCACAGCCTTGTTTTCATCTGTGTTAAATTCAGTATGGCGCCTGACCTGACCAAGGTCTATATGGCACCAAACTGAATTGCAAAAATTGTTTCCAAACAGGTTTTCCAACCACTCCCTCTACTCCACCCCAAAGTCACACAATTGGTTGAGTCAGAAGTTTACGTTGCTTAAAGGATTTCAGTAGTGAAAGAAGCAAAAAAACACAGTTTTTACACAAAGGTAAATTTCTGAATTTAATAATTGGCTCCTTTTCAATTCATGAGTGGAATTTGCACTCCACAATACACTAATTGTCTGATGTTGTTTGACTCCATATTAAGGACTTTTAAGGGACATTAAAGCATTTCTAAAATAAAGATCATCCAGTTGTTAAGTCTGCCATCACGCATCACCGTTTCCTGGTCCAAACGCTCGGATCAGATCCTGAAAGCAAACAACAAACGGTGCTAATATACTAGAGATGCACCGATACTATTTCTCTACCAATAGCCGATTATTCAGAGTGATATCTGCCGATACCAATACCGATAGTTTGGGGGTTCTGGCTTTTATACCTTCTTTTAAATTAATTATAATTTCATTATAATTAATAATTATATTTTTAATAATTATATTTTGAAAATAAAAAATAAAAACTTTATTCTCTCCATTTCATCAACTTGTTTCAGAGTAACTGGTATCAGTTATAAACATAAATACATTACTCAAATGAATATTAGCACACATTAACAAAATTCTGAAGATTAAATTAATATATCTTAACTTTCTGAATGTCTGTTGATAGCTGTGTGAAAATTTTTTTTTATATCAGTGCAGCTCTATAATATACATATATGGTTTCTTGTAGTACAATTGAAAAATCATGATCATAACCTTTACCCCCACAGCAGACATTGATTTGTCTTATGAATTGTTAAAATATTGGTGTCTGGGACACCGAGAGTGCTCATAAACGGCTGTTGAGATATGGCTGATTCTCACTTGAAACACAGAAGAAAGGGAAATGGTATTTGATACATCATAACTTAACAAGCGGATTGTACACGTAATTAAATATACAAATAAATACACATTTCTACAGGTGACAGGTGATTATTGATACTGAGATTTATTAATCATATTATGTAATGTTTCAGAAAATAATAGTTTATTTTGTATGATAACGTTTATGGATAAATGAAAAGTGGTAAATGTGTACATATGTAGTGAAATATTATTTAATTAATGTGATTTAAAAAAAAATATATTATTTAATTTAATTCTACCTCCTTAAATTCAAACAATTCTGCAATGAACCTGTAGTTATCTATGGCCTAATTTGTTGTGCACATTAAACTGCATTCATGGTTGTGAAACCCAACCCAATTATTGACAGAACACTTTGTTTGTTTAATATGTAATATCAAGTACCAAACCGAACACTTGGGGCATGTTGTGTCCTGCCTGTTTGATTTCATAGGTCAGGTGTAAGATAAAAGTACCAGCTGGAGGCTTGTGCTTATTATTATTACAAGCTGTTTCAGCAGTTTTTTCAAGGATCACATCCAGGTTTATTGTTATTATTTTATTGGCAATGACAACCACTTCCAGGGTGTAAAAGCCCAATCAGCAGGTGAGGAGTTGTGAGAAGGTGTCATTGTGTCAGCACACGCAATAGAGACTATGGAAATGGCTACAAGTGGTTATTATAATATATGTTCTTACTTGCTTTTACTAAATGAGGCAACACACTGTGTGATAACTAGAATGTGTGGAATGACTGGCAACAACAACTAATGTCTGGTATCTACAAATAGTGATTGTACCTATGTGATTGATGCTGCAAACATCTAATTCTGTGTAACAGATCATTTGTAACCTATATAGGCTACAGAATGTTATTGCTAGGATTTTTGGTAGGTAGATTATTGAGATTATTAGTAATCCTAATATGCATGCAATCAAAATACATGCAATCAATATTGCTAATATTTCATAACACTGCTTCTTGAAGCTTCGGAGCTTTACGAAATCAAATAAGTGGATCCGAGAGCCAAAGTCACGTGATTTCAGCAGTTTGGCGGTTTGATACGCGATCCGAATCATTGCTTCGACTCAAAAGATTCATAACGCTCTGAAGCACTACATATTGTTAAAAAGTCGTTTTTTTTTTTTTTGCGCACAAAAAATATTCTCGTCACTTTATAATATTTATAATAGACAGAACCACTGAACTCACATGAACTGATTTAAATATGTTTTTAGTACCTTTATGGATCTTGAGAGAGGAATCGCTGTCTATGCAGGCCTCACGAGCCATCAGATTTCATCAAAAATATCTTAATTTGTGTTCTGAAGATGAACGAAGGTCTTACGGGTGTAGAGCAACATGAGGGTGAGTAATAAATGACATTATTTTTGGGTGAACTAACCCTTTAAAGCAAATATGCAGATGAAAAAAATCCAAATTATATTCAAGTTTTTGTCTTAAAATCCTGAAGCTTAAAAACGCCAGTCAACCGTCAAGGTCTTTTCAAATATCTGTAGCTCTCCATAAGCTGCTGACATGTAGGTGTTCAGACCATGTGTTATGATTGGTTACTTGTGACACATGGCAGACTGTGTCCCGCCCCCAATGTGAAGAATGTGGAGAGGGAGGGGCAGGCAATATTTACAAACACTGTTTAAAGAGACAGCTCACAAAACCAGACCTCTGCTGATCATATTACCTGCAGCACCGGAGTACATGCACCTAATCCAAAACCAGCCCAGTGACATAACATTTTAAACCGGCGCCAATGGAAATCAAAAGAATGATGCAAGCCACAGGAATTACTGTGAAATCATCACTTTATATCTTTAATCACAGCTTGCTTGGCCTTTTTTTTTTTCAAAATCTTCCATAGCCATAAAATTCTAACTCTACATTTTGATTATCTTTTTAAAAACTTTTCTAAATAAACTACATAAAGTGTAAACACCTCTGTAAACCCTTATTCTTCTTCAGCAGTATTCCATACAAAACAAAACAACACAAACCATACAAATGCTGATTGTAGATTTATGCGATTTTAAAAGGGACAGAGCCATGGCTGGAGCTTCCCCCTCTCTGGACGTTATTCGGGCGTAAAGGGGTGGAGCTAGAAGGTCCAACCACACCCTAAATCTACTCAGAACCCAATCCCTCCTCCCATTAGATCCACAGAGGGGGAGCTGGACGTCTGCAGTGAGTTCCACTTGCAAGGAATCTTTTGATAAGACTATCAGCCCAACCCCCACCGTTTCACTTACAGCTCTCGATCTTGTGTAAATCTCTGATTGGTCCAGCTGGCGGAGTGGGCGGAGTCAGGCCGTTGCTACGAGCGCCGTGACATCACAATCAGCTGTTTTGTACGCTCTATATTCTGATCTGCGGATCAGCTGGGCGAAGCAATAACATCACAAACGATATCTGCTGGAAAAAACACATAGGTTGCAGATACTACGATTCAAACGTCGTGTAAATCAGAATTTACACGTCGATTTCTTCTAAGAAGAAAGACTTTTTCATATTTTTATTTTTTTTTTTTGTGAATTTACTACCTCATATAAAAAGAATACCTAAAGCTATGCTTTAAGATTTTTGTTGTTTTTATTGTGTGGTCGTCGCGTTTACAACTTGAATAATTTTGCAGGTAAGACAGGTAAGATGCTGAATGTACACATCTCCTTCTGTCTTTTAAAGCGAGATCTGTTTTGTAGCAGAATTGAGTCGGTCTGTGGTGAAACTGCACTAGATCAGACCCGTCTTGTGTAATGCAAGCGATAACAACAGCTGTCCATTAACTGTAGACTGTCCATAAATAGGTCTGTTTTGGAACAGTATTTGTTCTGTTGTCAGTCATTCCTATCATTCGACATCATCATTATTTTGCTCTCGTCAGAGAAAGCGAGTTTACTCGACGGTTTTCTGATTTCTCTCCTCACAGAATCCGTCTTAAAATAACATTCATATGCCAAAATTGTGTTTTCAAGTCGACGTTTAATGGCAATGGATTTAACTTTTGACATTTTACGTCAGGGACAAGCTTGAATGCTCGTTTCAACCGTCGGTTTTTGATTAAACCAGCTCTATTATTGAATAGAATGTGATTTTTAGGGTTGATGTATAGAGTCTGTGGTTATGTGAGTGATTTGAGAGCGCTGGTGGTAATACCCTTGATCCGAGCTGTCATTGCTTTGACCCTTTGCGCTCAGTCTCTCTCTCTCTCTCTGCTCTTCGCATTATATGCTCATATTCGCTGCTGTTATAAATTTAGCATTCACGTCCGCTTTTCTGCTTGACTGTTTATCAAATATAAGGCCACGGTTGGCTTAGATTCGGACAGGGTCATCGGTTCACACAGGATTCGATGTTGTTTTTCAAAACAGCATCTGTCAGACGCGCTAAAATAATGTTTTATTTATCAGCGCATTGCTATTTTTGATGTATGCATTCAATTTATCTGAAGAAAACTATTTTTATGTCTTGTTGCAAAAGCCGTATTCATAAACATTTTTTTTTCTTGTTTCTATCAAAACGACCCTGGTTCCTTTCTGTTGTTTCGTACTGTGTCCGCTAGCGTTAAGAGGGCGGGGTCAGTTGCGTCTATTGCGTCAGCATTCATCGGAAGCCCCGCCCACTGACGTCAAGATTCATGTAGATGCCTGTAGGGGAGCCATTGGGACTGATTTTTTTCTCTCGTTTCAGTGAATGAAAAAAAGATTATAAGGTTATGGCATTAGAATAAACGGTTTCTATTTAATTATTTAACACAAGGAAATAAGTATGGATATAACTCTTCATCACCTCAAAGATAACTGCTAATGTGCATATATGGACATTAGATACATTTGTAAATGTATGAATAGTTGATGTGATTTTAAATCCCTCTAATGTTTTTTAATTCAATTCATTTTAATTTAATTGATTAATCAGTGCAAATGGATGTGAATGAACTAACTGGCAGAGAGAGAGAGACAGAGAATTGTGCAAAAATGTTAATATACTGGGTAAATCTTATGCAACCTGTCAAGAATGGGTACTGGTCATATTTCATATTCATATTCCAGTCATAGTTAACAAGTATGGTCATAAATTTTAATTCAAAATTATAAAAAAAGATGACATTTAATTTTGCATAAAGAATGCTGTGTATTTTCAAGCATTTTTCCAGTGATATTTACATGAAAAAGCGCATTTCCCCCCAAATACCAATACTG
>RJVU01029436.1:2150234-2177319 GCA_003731715.1 Anabarilius grahami
ACACAGTTATTTTAAATTGTAATAATATTTCACAATATTACTGTTTTTTACTGTATTTTTAATTAAATAAATGTAGCCTTGGTGAGCAGACGAAACTTCTTTTAAAAACATAAAAAATCTTAGTGGTTCCAAACTTTTGGACTGTACTGTATATAATGTAAATTATTTATAGATCGCACTATTACATCACATTACAAAATGGCATAATCTAAATACTCGTAGAAGTCTATAGTTCTACAGGTTGTTAAATGTTATTTCTATGAAATGTTACTCCATAAATATTTTATGATATGGTTTTCTTGACCATCCTTCCTGTTCTTCTTTTTTCTGTCTTTGTCAAACGTAGATCTTTGCACCACAACCAAGTGAGACCTTATATTGTACTGCGCCTTCTCTGAGACTCCTTTGTTGCAACAAAAAAGGCCAATACGTCTGTGATCAACCAGCTATCCATTACATCACAGAAAAAAAAACAACATTAGTCACTATAGTTCATAAAACAGAAAAAAAAAAACTTCTAAGGCAGCTATCCCTCAGGAAACAAAAAACTGTGACCTTTGACCTCCGAGGCAGCCATGTTCCAGCGGCTCAGCAGTCTGTTCTTTGGAAGCGTGGAAGAAGTTACTCCGGAGCTGAAGGGACCAAATCCCTGTGTGACTGAGGCTGAGGAAGAGGGATGGCTCCTGGTCAATCTGCCCGGTGAGTGTCCTACACAAACAACGAGAAACACTGTCTGTAATGGGACCTAAATTTATACAGGTTACTAATTAAAGGCAAGGCATAAATTATAGGTAAAGTAGCTTCAACTTTGCAGAGTATTTTGGGGTAACAAGGCAACATTCTATTGGATGTAGTGGATTAATCTATATGAATTTGGAAAACATTGGCTTAGTTCCAAAACCTAGTGAACTGTCTCAATATTTACAGTTTATATAGGCAATTATCTTCTAAGACATCATCTCCTGTCTTTATGTTGAGAGAAACAAAGTGCAGAGGTGTTGTGGGTAAATATGATGTTAATGTTGTATTAGACTATAAAAGTAATGTAGCGCATTATTTTTCATAAAAAGTAACTAAGTAACATAATTTGTTACTTTTTAGGGAGTAACGCAATATTGTAATCATTACTTTTAAAAGTAACTTTCCCCAACACTGCTTCTAGTATTATACTTCTACACAAGATCAATTTTGTGTGTTGAGCTCTGAACTGTGCCAGACCGCAATTAATAATGTAAATGCTGCTACAGCATACATTAGCATAATTAGCAAAATTAAGAAAATTAGCTTTCTATTCCAGATCATCTACTGTCATACTGTCAACAGTTTAAAAATAGCTGTGTCTGAAATCGCATCCTGTCTAGTAGGTACTACATTTGGTTTGAAACTTACTTTGCGGCCATTAAAAAAGTATAGTATAGTGTGAGTCTGAGTAGTATGAAAGAATATATCTGCCATGTTGCCACTGTCACATGATCTACCAACATCAGATCATGTTGCGTTCACAAATCCTCTCCTGCCTCAGGGGATAGAAAAGTGCTTATAGCAGGGGTGTCAAACTCAGTTCCTGGAGGGCCGCAGCCCTACAGAGTTTAGTTCCAACCCTGCTCCAAACACACATACCTGTAGTTTTCAATCAGGCCTGAAGGGCTTGATTAGCTTAATTAGGTGCGTTTAATTAGGGTTGAAGCTAAACTCTGCAGGGCTGTGGCCCTCCAGGAACTGAGTTTGACACCTTTGGCTTATAGAATGCGCACTCTGGAATCTCGCCGGAAGTCATCCGGGTAGGGGCGTCGCAAGAGGCGAGAAAGGTGGTGACGATTCTCTCCACACCCCCCAGAATGCAATTTCAATCGGGAGGATGTTGAGCTACTCAAAATCATTGCAAGGGACATTCCTTCACCGCGTTGGCCCTACATGTTTATAACTACCTGAATAATAATCTGGTTTAATGAAGAGACATTCAAAGATCAATTTATTATTCCCTTGAACTTTGAGGTTTGTCACACCCACAAAACATAGAGTCATGCTCAAAAGTTTACATACCCCTTGCAGAATCTGCAAAATGTTAA
Organism: Anabarilius grahami; assembly: GCA_003731715.1. Taxonomy (NCBI): domain Eukaryota; kingdom Metazoa; phylum Chordata; class Actinopteri; order Cypriniformes; family Xenocyprididae; genus Anabarilius; species Anabarilius grahami. Next base: position 2,152,304 of record RJVU01029436.1, read on the forward strand.
TTATTTTTACAAAATAAGAGGGATCATGCAAAATGCATGTTATTTTTTATTTAGTACTGTCCTGAATAAGATATTTTACATAAAAGATGTTTACATATAGTCCACAAGACAAAAAAATAGCTGAATTTATAAAAAATGACCTCATTCAAAAGTTTACATATTGATTCATATTATTGTATGCCGTTACCTGGACGATCCATGACTGTTTGTTTTGTGATGGTTGTTCATGAGTCCCTTGTTTGTTCTGAGCAGTTAAACTACCAAACGTTCTTCAGAAAAATCCTCCAGGTCCTGCAAATTCTTTGATTTTCTGCATCTTTATGCTTTATGCTTAATGTATGATTTTGAGATCCATCTTTTCACACTGAGGAACTCAAACACAACTATTAAAAAAGATGCAAACATTCACTGATGCTCCAGAAGTAAACACGATGCATTAAGAGCCAGGGGGTGAATACTTTTGAACTGGATGAAGATGTCCGCATTTTTCTTATTTTGTTTAAATATCATATTTTTTCATTTAGTACTGCCCTTCAGAAGCTACAGAAGATACTTACATGTCTCCCAGAAGACAAATTAAGTACAATTTACCTTTATCTTCAAATTCAAAAAGTCTACACCCCCTGCTTCTTAATGCATTGTGTTTAATTCTAGACCATCAGTGAAAGTTTGAACCTTTTTAATATTTGTATTTGAGTCCCTCAATTGTCCTCAGTGTGGAAAAAATGGATCTCAAAATCATACAGTCACTACTTAAAGGGTTCAAGTATGCAAAAGATGCTAGAAAACCAAAGAATTTGCAGGACCTGGAGGATTTTTCTGAAGAACGTTGGGCAGTGTAACTGTTCAGAACAAACAAGGGTCATGGAACAAACAGTCACATGGATCAGGGACATAGATTATCCAGGTAAAGGCACACAGTATTAAGAATCAAGGATATGTAAACTTTTGAATGAGATCATTTTCGATAAATTCTGCTATTTTTTTGTCTTGTGGACTATATGTAAACATATTTTATGTAAAATATCTTATTCAGGACAGTACTAAATAAAAAATAACAAGCGTTTTGTATGATCTCTTTTATTTTGTTAAAATTATTAACATTTAGCAGATTCTGCAAGGGGTATGTCAACTTTTGAGTACGACTGTAAATAAGTTGGAAGTGTGAAATTTATTTGCCAATCTCCCTTATTAGCCATTATTCCAGATAGTCCAGCCCCAACTACTGCCAACAGTTGAGCCAGTGTTGTAATATATCACTAGGTTTTAGAACAAAGTCATTGAGACTTTATAAAGTAGTACATGGTGATTAGATAGTAATATTTCAAAAGAGTTATAAGAAACTAATGACAGTATTCCTATTCTCTGTGTTTTTCTGTTGTTTCTGTATCCCTTCTCATTTCTCCATATTTGATTGAATTGCTTTTACTGGTATGTGTGCTCATGGTACTGGCATCCCCCACTCGCATGGCTTCAACCAAACCTTTCATATTCTGGAAATACACCCTGTTCTGTCTTCTATCACGTCCTACTTCACTTCACCTAAGTCGAGGATGGGCCAGAGGCAGCATCAGTAGCACGCCCCCGTCCCCGCAGTGAATGTCATGCATCTCAGATATGTGGCCCCTCTCCTCATACCTGCAAAATTCGCAGGACTAGAGCAGGCAGGACACAGGCAGCACATCCTTCCTCCCCTTCCATCTGCTCTCCTCCTGATCCCGCCTCCTTCTCTCACCTTGAGTCAGTAGAAGTGAATGTGTTGTTAAGTGAGAGGGGCTCGTGCTCTTGTAGTGACTGCAGCATGGATGAGAGCTGGTTTGTCACCCCTCCCCCCTGTTTTACTGCAGAGGGAGCGACGGCAGAGGCTAGTCCCATGGAGGACCTCCTCATCGAACACCCCAGCATGTCCGTGTACGTCTCAGCTGGCCCTCTCCCTCCGGTGGAAGAGAGCACCACCAGCCTGGCTGGCAGTATTAGGTAAATTTCACTCCCAGTGTTAGCGTACATTTCCACATGTAACACTGTGTCGTAAACAGATGCAATATTTACATTTATGCATTATGTGTTTTCAAACCTGTCCTGTAGGATATCTGACACTTAATTCAGGTCTTGCAGTCTCTATTAATGAGCTGATTCAGGTGTGTTAGATGAGGTATAAGTGCTGGGGGTCCTCCAGGACAGGTTTGAAAACCCCTGATTTAGCAGACTCTTTTATCCAAAGTGACTTACAATAGAGTAGAGGTCACCAACCCTGCTCTTGGAGAGCTACCTCCATGAAGAGTTCTGCTCCAACCCCAATCAGACACACCTGAAGCAGCTAATCAAGGTGTTCAGAGTTACTTGGAAATTCCTTGGAAGCAGGTGTGTTGGAGCAGGGTTGGATCTGAAGTCTGCAGGAAGGTAGCTCTCCAGGAGCAGGGTTAGTGATCCCTGCAATAGAGGAACATCAGCAATTCATCACAGAGCCAACAATATTTGAAGTCATTCAATTCCAGGTTTATTAGACAGTTAGATATATAGTTAGAGTTCAACTCAGGGATGGACAACTTCGGTCCTGGAGGGCCACAGTCCTACAGAGTTTAGCTCCATCCCTGATCAATCTCACCTGTGTGTAGCTTTCTAGGAATCCTGAAGACCTTGATTATCTGGTTTAGGTGTGCTTGATTAGGGTTGGAGCTGAACTCTGCAGGGCAGTGGCCCTCCAGGACTGATGTTGCCCAACCCTGGTTTACCTCCACTACTAATCAGATCTGAACCAGCTAATCAAGGTCTTCAGGATCACTAGAAACTTACAGGCAGGTATGCTGGTGCAAGTTGGTGATACACTCTGCAGGACACCCGACTTACATCAAATAAAAATCATGCTGAATATCAAAAACAGGAGGATGCTGACTTAATTTTGACTTCCATCCTACTACTCTTCTCATCCATTCTGTCCATTCTCACTCAATCATTTCACATTCTTCCTCCTGTCTGCACTGTTCCAGCAGGATGTCGGAATCAGCAATGCCCGCCATGACCAGGAGCAGCATGACCACACGTGTGACCCGGGGAGCGGCCGCACAGGCAGGTGCCCTAGCTAAAGTCACCCAGGTCTCCAGGGTCCAGAGGGCCAAAGCCCGCACTGAGCGTCGGCATCTGGCACGCAATCGCATACAGCGCCAAAACCGTGTGCGTGAACAGGTCCAACGGCGCGCGACCCACACCCGCAACTCCTTCCTGCACCAACCGTGCCAGCGCAACATCTGCCACTGAGGCATCAAAGTTTACATTGAGGGCATTATTACACATATACACCCCAAGTAACCCATACCTACCAATGAATTCCCTTCCTTCTCAATTGTCCTCCTTTTGCTTTTACTCTTTGTTTTTACATCCATAATGTTATTCAGTTTCTTATTAATCAGGTTTGTCCTTGAGCACAAGCCAGTTTTTCTTTATCCTCTTCTCACTCTTATCTGGCTGGCAGGCCACCACCAAGCACAATTACTCGGTCTAAGATCCATATATTTGCTTAAATGCCATGTACATCCTTGTGTGTCCTTGTAACACCTAAATTAGTTTCCCAATCTGGGAGTACAGCCGAAAAGGAGACACATGTAAACTCTGTATCTTTACATATAACATCCCTCTAAATGTATAACACTGACACTTCAGGTACATTAGTGCTATTTGTTGAAATATAATCAGGTTAATTTTTCACATCCTTTTAGTTTTGCGTAAAAAAGCAGAACATTAAACACATTAACCCTAAAGCCCTGGGTATACTTCATTTTCCGTGTTCCGCTCTGAGCCTTTCAAACTATACTCCTTGGCCGTGAGTGCAGGAAGACACGTTCTAGTGGACTTTTGTTTTCAAGTGCTCAAATCACTCACACGTGCCGTTGTACGTGCACTGTCCACGTGGACATAAAAATTGGGCTGCACACGGACCCTCCTGATGACGAAAATGATTTCACATGTACATTGCTCGGACCATCGCAGGAACACGGACGGCCGAAGTATACTTTGGGCTTAAGATTTTAAAAAGAGATTTGTACCTACCTAGTAATGTCATATAAAAGTACTACAGCAATGGAAGAGTCACTAGAAAACAACAAGAATGGACAAATATAGTGGGATATGTTTGCAAAGAGGTTATTTCAAAGTAGATGTTGCTGCCTGATTTTCAACATTACGGTGCTAACTTTCAAAAGTATTTCAACCCCCAAACAATTTAATTTAATTGATTGCTATTATCTGACCTCTGTTCCAAAACCTAGTGAGCTGCCTATCCAGCATTTAGGAAACACCTTTCATAGTTGTGCTTCTGCAAAGGCAGAATCCTTCCTAGAGAAGGCAGTTCCAGTTAAATGAATTATTCAAGGTGGTGGAGAAAGCGGGCAACATCAATTTTATACATACTCTGCAAGGAAAGAAATACCCCCATGTATTTAAAAAAAATAGATATTTTCACACAATATGTACGTGTACTATGCATTTGTTTATATTAGAGCATTGCCTTTCATTAGCTTAGCTTAGCATCATGCTAACATCAAACTTTATTGAAATCGAGTCTCTTGAGGCAGCTTAAGGAATCTAGCTCACTAGATTTTGAAACAGAGCCTTTAGTTAAACTGAGGGAGGGAACATCATGGACAGGACTGATACTATGTCAACAACATGTAACTAAGAAGATTTATAATTATTTTTCAGTGATCTTTTAGGAATATATCTGTTTAGAGAGATAGTATTTCCCTAAATGTGACGTGAAGCTGAAGTATAGCTCCCTTTCAACATCTGATCTAATAGGAAAAAGATCACGGGAGTATCAGGGCAGTGTGCAATGTCTTTACAGGTCACATGATCAACATATAGAACTGAGGAGAAGTTGCCGTAGGCTACAGATATAATCGCTTATAGAATGTGCAGGATAGTATAGATTATGACTGTTTATTTGCTTTGTGGAGGATAATTGATGGATGAACCTCACAAAACATGTCAAGAATCTTAAAATGTCCTCAAAATGAAAACATTATACCCCCCCCACACACACATATATACGTGCTTGTCCATTGATGTAGATGTATATTTTCAAAGTTTTCAGTGTAGCAAAAAAGGCTTGAAAGTTCCCCTGTCCAGCACTTAATGCTTGTGTGAGAATTCACTGTGACCAGAGAGACAAAGAACGAAATCTTATGACCATTTCTCAAATCATCCGTTTTTCAGACGATGTCATCATTTGCATTTCATCATACCTCTTATATTGATTACATGATTGTGATTTACATCTTCATTGTACTCTGATATTTGTCTGTCAGAGGTTGTTGGGTCAACGCCTCTCTTGTGACAGACTCGGTGCACATGAACTCACATTAACACGTACGTTGAATCCTAAAATGTGCTCTTCCTCGATAGTCAGCAAATACCCTCGGCACATTTACAGGAAACCACATTGTGATCTATCTTATATGTGTATTCAGTAATGAATAGACTAACAATGGTGCTGAAAGTATATAATTATATGACTGTTTGTACATTTTTTGAGACTTTAAGAAGTTTGCACTGTCATACGTTTTGTGGAGAATCACGGTATTTAGCAGTATGTTTTCGTTTGCATTGGTGAATGAGATGCCAACATGCATGGGTTGGGGAAAAAAGCTACCTTAAGAGGTAAACAATTAGTTGCATTCAAATGTATATAATTGCAATCTATTTACAGTTCAGTGTTTGCATTTTGAAACATCACCTTCCTGTTTTCATGGTATCGTTTAACCGTATGTTGCTCCAAAAACTTGAGTACACTTCCTTCTGCTGGGTATTTTACGATACGAACCAACATTTGCCATGTTGTCAATACCACAGTTCATGCATTAGGAGGATTTGATTTCACATGCAGTTTTCTTTTATTTCTTCTGTCATTTAATGTTTAATCATTTTAGGAATTATTCTTGTAGTCTTTCCTGTCCACCTGCCAAAATCTGTAAAACTATTATCGTAGTAAGCTATCTCTTAACAAAATAATGTAAGTATAATGTAAATCTAAATATGCTTTTATTTCTTTGTTTTCATTTGAAACGGACTGATTCTTCATCACATTGACTCTACAGAGAGAGCAGTACGAATGTCAGTGGTGTATCTAGGAAAAGCCAATGCCTTATAGCCTTACAAGGTTCCTTAACATCATCCACTTGAAGGTCGTCTTCTGTTCACATTGTTTCTATGTGTTAGATGAAGTGGACAAGGCAATATCATGTAATGAACATGAAATCAGTGATCTCAGAGATCCACCGCTGTTGTTCACCGTCACAGCTGGGCACTGTATACTCTGTGTTATTTTTCTCAGTGTGTTTGTGTGTGTGTGTTCAATATGATTAATTTAATTTGTGGGACTATAGAATGATGTCCGTTAGGCCTCGTGAGAGGCTGGTGGAAGCGAGTAAAGTTATTGTGATTTGAGAGTGGATTGACTGAAAACATGAAATGAGAAAAACAAAACAAAAATAAATATGCTTGTATTTTTCCTCATATTGTTATTTAGAAGAGATGTTCACCTTAGTAACAAAGTACAAATAGAGTATTATAAAGATTGGTGTCTATGATATCTATGGTGATTGTGCCTTTCACTATTCTGCATGGTTTTCATGATGTGCCGACTGTTTCATCCATATGACATGGGCATCAGAGACCTATGCAAAATACTATGATGGGTTTCCAGCATCCTTTCAGAAATGCAGGTACCAGACAATAACAATAAACACTCAGGATGCAACTGCAATCTAGACTCATTATTTACCTGTGTGCTTATTTCTGTAGAACTGTCTTCATGTACATGACTTGAAAATAAGGCTATCCGCAATGAATATGTTAAAAATAAGTGAATATTAATATTAAATAACTGAAAACAATAAAATAGCCTCTCTATATATAAATATAAAAAGCAACAAATATGTTAAAATAAAACAAAAACTTTCTTACACAGACATTTCAAAGAATCCCACAATGCTACCATGTATGGCAAGCCGTTTTGACTTTTATTCACATCTTGATATCAATAATTCAATTCTTGATATCAGGAATTACATTTCCACTAGTAACAATGTTAATTCTTGATATCAACATTTGAATTTCCACTAGTAAAAACAAGAATTCTTGATATCTGTAATTGTATTTTCACTAGTGAGATGTCACCATAGGCTGCCATTCAAATTCAATTGTTGATATCAAGAATTGAGTTCTTACTAGTTGAAATTCCAATTTCACATATCAGAAATACAATTCTTACTAGTAAAAATGCTAATTTTTGATATCATTAATTACTTTGTTACTAGTGCAAATATCTATTCTTGATATCAATAATTTGATTTTCACTAGTGACAATGTTAGTTTCTGATATCATGAATGTGATTGTTACAAGTAAACATTTTCATTTTTGATATCTGAAAATGTATTTCTGATATCTATGGCAAGCCGTTTTGACTTTTATTCACATCTCAGGATATGAATTCTTGATATCAACAATTCAGTTCTTGATATCAGGAATTACATTTCCACTAGTAATAATGTTATTTCTTGATATCAACATTTGAATTTCCACGAGTAAAAACTTGAATTTTTGATATCAATAATTACATTGCTACTAGTAAAATGCGAATTTTTGATATCAAGAATTCAATTGTCACTAGTTGAAATGTCAGTTCTTGATATCAACAATTGAATTGCTAGTAAAAATGTTCATTTTTGATATCTAAAAGTGTATTTCGGATATCAATATAATATCAGATATCAAAAATGAACATTGTTACTAGTAGCAATTCAGTTGTTGATATCAAGAACTGACATTTCAACTAGTGACAATCAAATTATTGATATCAAAAATGAACATTGTTACCAGTAGCAATTCAGTTGTTGATATCAAGAACTGACATTTCAACTATAGTGACAATTGAATTATTGACATCAAAAATTATGATTTTTACTAGTAAGAATTGTATTTCTGATATGTGAAACTGGAATTTCTACTAGTAAGAAATCAGTTCTTGATATCAACAATTGAATTTGAATGGCAGCCTATGGTGACATTTCACTAGTGAAAATACAATTACAGATATCAAGAATTCTAGTTTTTACTAGTGGAAATATAATTCTTCATATAAAAAATTAGCATTTTAACTAGTGAAAACTGAATTGTTGATATCAAAAATTAACCTTGTTACTAGTGGAAATGTAATTCCTGATATAAAGAATTAGCATTTTAACTAGCGAAAACTGAATTGTTGATATCCAAAATTAACCTTGTTAGCTACTAGTGGAAATGTAATTCTTGATATCAAAAATTGCCATTGTCACTAGTGGAAATGTAATTCCTGATATAAAGAATTAGCATTTTAACTAGCGAAAACTGAATTGTTGATATCAAGAATTCATATCGAATGAATAAAAGTCAAAACGGCTTGCCATAACCATGGTACGTGTAGCTAGCTAGTATTTTGTTTGCGCTGCCTGCTACGTAAAAATAAGGGTTAGCTACAGTGTAAACTTACTAATTACACCGACATTGTCCATTTTTCTGTGAAACTCAATGTGTTTGACGTGCGTTTAATTACACACACCGACCTTCTCCAGAGGGTTGATGAACCTGTTCTGCAGGATAAGCGTCTCTTCGCTCTGAGGTGTACGCATGCGCAGTGTTTGATTCGTTTAAAGAAATGAATGCTCTAATTCACCAGGACTAATATGTGAATAAGGAACTGAACCGCACATTTCACCTGTAAGTATGATGGAAAGCTGGATTTAAAACATTATTGCTTTAGTTTAATTGCTAATGTACGTTAGACTGGCCGTTTTAGACGGTATGTAAACTAAAAATACATAATCTTTGAAAAACATCTCAAGACCGTTGTTTTATTCCCCTTGCTCAGTCTTGGTATTTTGAACAAAATAAACCGCGTCACACGTACACGCCCGCACACCTGCGTCTTTAACATTGCAGTGATGATGTCAGCTGATCCCTCGGGTTTTCTGCTCAGTATTCGTGTGAAAACAGTGAATGTGTAAATCAGCTGTTTACATCACACAGCTCTGATCTCCGAGTCACGGATGTAAATACAGATGGATGGAAATTAGTCGCGTTGGGTGGGCTGTTTAACGTTGCGCATCTCGCCGGTTTATTTTAATGTAGTGTCTGACGAATGAAAGCCCAAGCGGATGTATATCAGTCGACACTGGTTACTTTGAGATCTTTTCGGAGGTGATCTGTAGCACTACAGTGATGTTGTGAAGGGGAACTGATTCATCCAGAAAGCGCCAGCTCTTCACGCGCTTTTCCTGTTTTATATGGTATGATGAGGTGTTTTATTATAGCATATCGACTAATTTTCATGACAAATTGTTTTTTTCTAGATATCGCCTGTAGGCAGCAGATGATGCTGTTGATAGTAGCTAAACGAACATACACCAGGCCTTCATTGCTGTCAGTGAATAAACGATATGGTGGGAGGCCTGTGATATTATGTTATACTATAAGTGTTGAATTCTGATTTCAGATCAGTTTTGTATTAGAGTTTTGTGTTGTATTGTGAATTTAGTGCAGGGATCATTGTCAGAGGTCGTTATAGTTATAATAAAAGGAAGTTTACAAAATGCATTTAAAAACTTTTTTCTTTTAATAAACATCAAGGTTTTTTTTTAATGCATTAGTGAAAAATGTATATTTTAGGTCTGTAACTAGTCTTTATTTTTTAACTATTACCTCTTAGTTCATTTGAAATGGTCCTGTGTTGTGACATTTTTAAAAAATGTCAATTTGTAATGGGTCAATGACGTGACACAATTTTTTTTTCTGTCCATATGGTTTAATTACATTTATAAATTAGCAAATTATACGTTCTCTTTTTTGAGGACCAAGTCTGTTTTAATTCATTTTGAGAGAATATTTGGAGGATGATTGCAAAAATGTCAGTGTGGTGTAACCGTAAAAACTTTGTACCAAATAATTCATCTTGTTTAAAAAAGGTGAAATTCTCAATGAAAAACACTTGAAAATAGTTCCAAATAGTAGGTTAGTTTATATTCCATCTTTAATCAGCATCATAAAATAGGGATATTAGACTATAACCCCCCTATAAGAGAAATAACTTGTAATAACCCTAACCAGTTACACCATTTGACATTTCAGTTTAAAATCAAATTTGATTGGCATTATCATGGACACCTATGTAAGGACATGGCCTTGGAGGGAATATTTAAAAAAGTTAATACTCATGTCACATGTTCTTCTTGCACAATTTGAACAAAATGGCTCCTTGAAAGGTGGTTACACCACCTTGACACTTCAGGAATTTGACTTGACTCGCATGATTCCCCAAATTAATTATAATATTCAGAACAATGGTGTTCCATTTACTTTTATTTTCTGAGAATTATTATTGAGAATTTCTTTATTGAGAATTTAACCTTGGTACAAAGTTTTTACGGTTACACCACATTGACGTTTTTTTGCAATCATCCCGCAAATATTCTCTCAAATAAGACATTTTTGACTTTGTCCTCAAAAAAAGAGAATGTATGCAAGTAATTTTGCAAATTTTACCCTTTTAAATGTAACTAAACCATATGGACACAAAAAAGTTGTGTCACGTCATTGACCCAAATATGGTCATAAAAATGGCATACCTGATACATATAAAAAGAGAAGCAAAATGCTGTGTAAAAATTGTTTTAGGTGGAGAGTTGTGTGTCAGCTACCCATAATTATGTACATAAACATGCAGTCAAACTAAGGCAAATAAAAGAAGCTAATAGATCAACACGAGGCAGAAAAATCCTGTATATCCCGGATGAAACTCTAGAGCCCGGGTGTCCAATCCTTCTCCTGGAGATCAAGTACATTTATTTATATACAAAAAAATGTCGCTGTTTGGATTTAAATAGGCAAATGCTTAAGAGTCTATGATTGGATCATTATTGCTGTGATTATTGTTTCTAGCATGTTATATGTTTGGCAACAGCTCTTTTATTTCATTTAATTTCTTGAACAACCATGTCGGAAGACACATCATGGCCATATTCCACGATGACAAAGCCAAGATTCATCAGGCTCAAAGTGTGAAAGAATGGTTGAGAGGGAGCATGAAGAATCATTTTCACTCATAAATGTCCAGCACCTCTGAGTCCAGATCCTAAATTCATTGAAATCATCGTTGTTTGGGATGTGCTGGAGTAGACTTTACAGAGTGCTTGACTCTTGCATTGTCAATACAAGATCTTGACCAAAAATTGTGTGTGTGTGTGTCCATTTCCGGGTTTTGGCCTACAAAAATATGTAATCCTTGCAACAATCTGTATGTTATAGAAAATAATTGTGCTATGAATTTCCAGCATAATGAATGCAGAACTATGCTGAATTTCATGTCCTCGTGTATTGGTGATTTCAGGTAAATCATGTACACTCCGGCAGCCGATACGGGAGTGACAGTGGTTGAGAAGGATGCGGCTCTGAACAGTGCATACTCACCTGTGGACTACATGAGCATCACCAGCTTCCCAAGACTACCGGAAGATGATGTTTCAGCCGACAACACCCTCAAATCACGCAAAGATGACGATAACTTCCTCAGTGAGCAGGACACGGGTAAATGCATTTAATCATAGTACTGCTTGAGTGTCTGATTAGGCCCTGAGCGGTCGCCCATAACTGCTCGCTCCACATCGTGCCCTGAATTCTGTCCTGTCTCTCCATGTAGAGCCTGATCTGTTTCTGAATTCAGCCCGACTGCAGCGGCTGCCCTCTTCTGCCTCTGACTTGGCCAGGCATGACATCTCTCCACTGAGAGAGACCACCAGAGACCCGCTGGCACAGGATTGCGCATGCACACGTGATGGTTTGACCGTCATCATCACTGCCTGCCTGACCTTTGCCACCGGGGTCACCGTGGCCCTCATAATGCAGATCTACTTCGGAGACCCACAGGTGCTGTGAATCACACAGGAGCAAAGAGATAAATAAAAAATAAAAGCAGTTCATTACATAACGCCTTTTACAGTGTTGGTTAAGCACTGGTTTAAAAAACAGAGTTGTATGCCTATTTAATTAAATAAATGATTGTTTTAAGCATTTTTATCTATGTTGCCAGGGTTGGAAGTAACTATATGTAGTTAGGATTTGGTATCAAAGGTAATCAAAGGTAAGCAGGGTTTATTGTTGGTTAGTTGGGTAGTTTATTTTAGAGTGTTAATCAACGGTAAACAGGGTTTATAGTTGGTTGGGTGGGTAGTTGTTTTAGAGTGTTAATCAAAGGCAAACAGGGTTTATAGTTGGTTAGTTGGGTAGATTATTTTAGAGTGTTAATCAACGGTAAACAGGTTTGGAAGTTGGTTGGGTGGGTAGTTTATTTTAGAGTGTTAACCAACGGTAAACAGGGTTTATAGTTGGTTAGTTGGGTATTTTATTTTAGAGTGTTAAATAAAGGTAAGCAGGGTGGGTAGTTGTTTTAGAGTGTTCATCAAAGGTAAAGATGGTTGGTTGGTTGGGTAGTTTATTTTAGATTGTTAATCAAAGGTAAACAGAGTTGATGGTTGGTTGGGTGGGTAGTTTTTTAGAGTGTTAATCAAAGGTAAATTGGTTGATAGTGGGTAGTTTTTTTTAGAGTATTAATCAGGTAAATAGAGTTGATAGTTGGTTAGTTGGGTAGTTTATTTTAGAGTGTTAATCAACGGTAAACAGGGTTGGTAGTTGGGTAGTTTATTTTAGAGTGTTAATCAACGGTAAACAGGGTTTATAGTTGGTTGGGTGGGTAGTTGTTTTAGAGTGTTAATCAAAGGCAAACAGGGTTGGTAGTTGGTTGGGTGGGTAGTTTTAGAGTGTTCATCAAAGTTAAAGATGGTTGGTTGGTTGGGTAGTTTATTTTAGATTGTTAATCAAAGGTAAACAGAGTTGATGATTGGGTGGGTTGTTTATTTTAGAGTGTTAATCAACGCTAAACGGTTGGTAGTTGGTTAGTTGGGTAGTTTATTTTAGAGTGTTAATCAACGGTAAACAGGGTTTATAGTTGGTTGGGTGGGTAGTTGTTTTAGAGTGTTAATCAAAGGCAAACAGGGTTTATAGTTGGTTAGTTGGGTAGATTATTTTAGAGTGTTAATCAACGGTAAACAGGTTTGGAAGTTGGTTGGGTGGGTAGTTTATTTTAGAGTGTTAACCAACGGTAAACAGGGTTTATAGTTGGTTAGTTGGGTATTTTATTTTAGAGTGTTAAATAAAGGTAAGCAGGGTGGGTAGTTGTTTTAGAGTGTTCATCAAAGGTAAAGATGGTTGGTTGGTTGGGTAGTTTATTTTAGATTGTTAATCAAAGGTAAACAGAGTTGATGGTTGGGTGGGTAGTTTTTTAGAGTGTTAATCAAAGGTAAACAGGGTTGGTAGTTGGTTAGTTGGGTAGTTTATTTTAGAGTGTTAATCAAAGGTAAGCAGGGTTTATAGTTGGTTAGTTGGGTAGTTTATTTTAGAGTGTTAAATAAAGGTAAGCAGGGTTGGTAGTTGGTTGGGTGGGTAGTTGTTTTAGAGTGTTCATCAAAGGTAAATAGGGTTGATGGTTGGATGGTTGGGTAGTTTATTTTAGATTGTTAATCAAAGGTAAACAGGGTTGATGGTTGGGTGGGTAGTTTTTTAGAGTGTTAATCAGAGTTGATAGTTGGTTAGTTGTGTTGTTTATTTTAGAATGTTAATCTATAGCCACGTTTTCACCGAAATTACCGGAATAATTTGTCCCAAGAACTTTTTACCCCCAGACCTATTGCTAGCTGCATTTCCATAGCGGTCTAAAGTACCGTGAAGATAGTCCGGTGATGTAGGACTGCGCACGACTTTCTAGTTCCCGCCGGATTTCGTCCTCCGCATATAAGCTTAATAAAGCCTCATCGTCAGTCCATCGGTCGTATTTTTTAAACTCCATTGTTGATTCGAATAGCAAACAAGTCTTACTGCACACACCACAACAGACTTCAAAAAAATGATGGTTGAAATAAAATGCTGCATGAACTCAACCGATCAGCATGTTCAGTGCACAAGTCCCACCGCCGAATGTTCTGGAACTTTGAAAAAGTACTACCTGGTGAGCAGGTACTTTCAGAGGTGGAATTTTTTACCCGGAACTTCATTTAGAGCCTGGTCGAACAACACCGAGTACCACCCCAAAGTTCCTAGTTCCTGGGTTAAGTTCCTGCGGTGGAAACGCGGCTAAAGGTAAACGGTTTATAGTTGGTTATTTGGGTAGTATATTTTAGTGTTAATCAAAGGTAAGCAGGGTTTATAGTTGGTTAGTTGGGAAGTTTATTTTAGAGTGTTAATCAAAGGTAAGCTGGGTTGATGGTTGGTTGGGTAGTTTATTTTAGAGTGTTAAGCAAATTTAAGCAGGGATGGTAGTTGGGTGGGTAGTTTTAGAGTGTTCATCAAAGGTAAATAGGGTTGTTGGTTGGTTGGGTAGTTTATTTTAGATTGTTAATCAAATGTAAACAGGGTTGATAGTGGGTAGTTTTTTTAGAGTGTTAATCAAAGGTAAACGGGGTTGATAGTTTGTAGGGTGGGTAGTTTTTTTAGAATGTTAAAGGTAAACAGGGTTGATGGTTGGGTGGGTAGTTTTTTTTTTAGTGTTAATCAAAGGTAAACAGGGTTGATAATTGGTAGGGTGGGTAGTTTTTTTTTATGTTGGGTTGGTCAATTGTTTTTTAGAGTGTTAACCAAAGGTAAGCAGTAGTTGGTGTGGTTGGTATTAATTTGTTTGTTTGTTTGTTTTCTTCTAGCTTTTCTGAGGTGCAAATTAGCATATGTTATATTTTCTATGTACAATGCATATGTACCACATTTTTGGGTGCCTTTCTGGTTTTAGGGAATGATGCCTCAAATTGATTTGCTCATTGAGAAAGGTGTGCTATTACTGTTCTGTCCAACAAAATGTATAGTTTTTTGACTGTTGTAGGACAAATTTCAATTTCTATTCCAATAGAACTTTTACTTATTTTTTACTTCTTTCTTCAGGTGTATAATCAAGCTGCAGTGGTGACAGATGTGGCCCGCTGCACGTCTCTTGGCTTTGACGTTCTGGGCAAACAAGGGTCCAGTGTAGATGCTGCCATAGCCGCTTCCCTCTGCCTGGGCATCATCCATCCCCACACCTCAGGCATCGGCGGGTACGAACACTAGTTCTGTCTTTAACAAGAGTTTTATTTTGTAAGGGAAACTTTAAAGAGATGGATCATCCAAAAATGATCATTGGTAAACAGAAGCTAAAACATGCTTGAGCTGCCATTGACCATATTTAATGAGCTCTATGAAAGTGCGTTGATCAATGTGAATAAAAGTGTAAGTTTGTCATATGAACCGATCATGCCTCTTCCGAAGTCTTGGATTAAACTGCTCCATTCATATGGATTACTTTTACAATGTCTTTATGAAAGCATGTTTAAGTGTAATAGTTTGGTGTAATGGATGGTCAATGGATCATTTGTGCGTGAGTAAATTATGACAGAATTTCAATTTTTGAGTGAACTAACCCTTTAAAGATTACAAGCTAGAGAAAAGTAGAAACAGGGTTTCCACTAACATGGAAAAAACAACATATCATGGGATTTCAAAATTGTGATTTACATTGGAAAAGAAATGAAAATATGCAATATATAATTTATTTATGCTGTAAAATATTTTGAATATCTCTTTGTGAGTGTTTGTCTAAAGTAAAACTTGCTCAGAAATCAATGTGAAATTGTGTACTATGTCTCCTTAAGTATAATTGTGTAAATATTATTTCAAAAGTCTAGCCAGAAATCTCTGTTAAAAGGATTTTTTTTTTTTTTATCCTTCTGCATTAAATCACAAATAACTGGAAAGGTCATGGAAATTCACTGGTCAAAATTTCCAGGAAGCCTAAAGAAGTTTTTATAAGAAGGCATGTGTGCAGGGATAGAGAAATTGATTTTGTGGATGAGTCATCAAAAACAGTAAATGACTTGCTTTCTTCTCAGTGGTGGTGTGATGCTCGTCCATGACATGCGAAACAATGAAAGCCGGATCATTGACTTCCGTGAGACGGCACCCTCTGGTATTCACGAGGACATGATGTTAAATCTTAATCAAAGGGTAAAGCTTTATTTTGATCTGCTTTCATCTTGGCTTAATGTGCATCATATGATGATGTTAAAAATCCGAAGCAAATTAATAAGTGCAAGTGTTTTCACAAACACAGTATCTGCACTGTGCTTGATCTACAGTCACTGATGTGTCTCTTTCCGTCTGTTAGTCAGGTCTGTCAGTGGCTGTTCCAGGCATGCTCAGCGGACTACATCAAGCTCATCAGCTGTATCGAAGGTACAGTTGTGTACTCTCACACAGCATGTAGAGTTTTGACTATTGGCGCAAAGTTTGGTCTGCACTTCAGCTTATTTTGACTAGGAACCGCCCACTTAGGCAGAAAGAGGCTTGCACATGTAAAGCAACCAATCACAGGTTACTTTCTCACAAACAATGTGTCCTAACCAGGTGAATCGTATCCAGATTCCAGTGAGAGATACTTTTTCTGTCTGCACTGATCAAAATCACAGCCAATCAGGAACACTGAGTGAGCTGAGGAACGTAAAATAGATGCATGAAACACATTTTTCCAGGTGGCTTCTTTTTAAAGTGCTCATATTATGCTCATGTACAAGTTAATGATTTTATTCTTTGGGGTCTCCTAGAATACATTTATGTGATTTTAAGTTTTAGAGTTCAAAAAACAATATATTTTTCTAATACTGTACGTTGCTGCAGCACCTCTTTTCACCTTCTGCCTGAAATGTTCTGATTTAGTTCCTGTCTCTTTAAAGCCCATCCTTTCAATTTACGTTTCAGTGAATGACACGCACACGCAAAAAAAAAACAAAAAAAACTGTTTGGTCTAGGGCAAAATATGAAAATATGTCAGTGAAACGCATTTCACATGTACACACAGAACGAGCCGTGATGAGTTTAACAACACTTGCAGCGTGAATCACAGTTCATATCCAGACCGGAGTGAGCGTGTTTTAAGTTTTTATGGACATATTTCATCTACTCAAATGCTCCAAACGTGAACCGGCGCCATACATGCACACATATTCAATCACGTCTTCTTAAAATGAAATATATATGTTCATTATACAGTGGTATGAACACGCTAACACAATGGATTAATTAAAGGTGCCCTAGAATCCTTTTTCACAAGATGTAATATAAGTCTAAGGTGTCCCCTGAATGTGTCTAAGTTTCAGCTCAAAATACCCCATAGATTTTTTTATTATTCAATTTTTTAACTGCCTATTTTGGGGCATAATTAAAAATGCGCCGTCTGTGCGTGTCCCCTTTAAATGCTCACGCTCCCCGCCCACAAGCTCGCAACTCTATAATACATTGCATAAACAAAGTTCACACAGCTAATATAACTCTCAAAATGTATCTTTACAAAGTGTTCGTCATGCAGCATATCAGATCATGTAAGTATAGTATTTATTTGGATGTTTACATTTGAGTTTCATAGTAGCCTATGCTGCGGCTAACGGGGCTAAAGTTGTGTTTATGAATTATACAGACTGCAAGTGTTTAATAATGAAAATAATGACATGGATGTGGTCTCCGTGAATACAGTAAGAAACAATGGTAACTTTAACCACATTTAACAGTACATTAGCAACATGCTAACGAAACATTTAGAAAGACAATTTACAAATATCACTAAAAATATCATGTTATCATGGATCATGTCAGTTATTATTGCTCCATCTGCCATTTTTCGCTATTGTCCTTGCTTGCTTACCTGCATAAAGTATGTTGATTCGCCTGTGCTGCTCCAGACGTTAATACTGGCTTGTCTAATGCCTTGAACATGGGCTGGTATATGCAAAAGTTGGGGGCGTACATATTAATGATCCCGACTGTTGCTTCACAGTCGTTGTTATGTTGAGATTCGCCTGTTCTTCAGAGGTCTTTTGCACAAATCAAATTTACATAAGAAGGAGGAAACAATGGTGTTTGAGACTCACTGTGTGTGATTTTCATGTATAGAACTCTAATTATTTAACTATGCCGAGGTAAATTCAATTTTAAATTCTAGGGCATCTTTAAGTAAACAAAACTTTGTTGTCATGGTGTTATATTTAAAAAAAAAAAAATACAGCAAAGAGACCCCAACTCTTATTTTTTTTCACTGTATGTGTCTGTATAACGAGTGTGTTGTAGGTCTGTGTTTTATTAATCTCGTGTAGCCAGAGCTTCAGACTGACAGCAGAGTAAAGTAACTTGCATTGGCCAAGAACCGCCGAGAGGCCGTCTGACTGATATGTAAAGCAACCAGTCACAGTTTGTATTGTTCTGCGTCATGTTTAGGGGCGTGAAAATGTTAAATCGATGTCGCTACGATAACAAACCAGCGTGCATCTAATAAATTATTTATTCAAGAATGTTGTGCAAGTTTACTACAACAATGGTGCTGCAAACTTCACATACTTTTTTAAAAATCCTGTGTTTAGTTGATCCTGGTAAGCGCTCATTGTCGCAGTTGTAAACACGACGGCTTTTCTCTTCCATGAGGGGGTTTAGCGTCACAACGGCTTTGTTTCCGGGTGGTTTATTGATAATGTACCATAAGTCTCCCTTCCAACCTCCTTGGACAAGTCTTGAGATTATACTTGTCTAGGTGGGTCCTGGAATGGGAAGGTTTGGGAACCCCTGGCTTAGAGCGTGTGTTGGAAATGTAACACCCTTTTCCATAAAGGGTTTTCAGCTTCCGAGGCTTTATGAGCAACTGTAAACCGTATTATATCAGTGCTGTTGGTCTTGGAAGTCCATGCAATGCCCTTGCAGTGAAATAACAAAACAAAAAAACAGCATCATCTCAAGAGAGAAGAATCACTTACCCATCTGTTTTTTGAGGACAGTCCAAAGCAGCCAGTAGGCGGGCCTTATACAAATGTGTTACACGTAGCTACATCACAGAAATAATGGAAGAGCTACAAACAGGGCGTTTCAGGGAGGTGTTTTCTGTTCAAAATCTAGTCATCCAGTGTTTAGGAATCCACATGATCGGAAATGTCACGTGAGGGTGAAAGACTTCAACGCGCATATTTAGCAACGGTTTCAAGTTGGTCACACAGATTCGCCATGTTGACCATCAGAAAGCTGCTTTGTTTGAAAGTGACTTCTGTGTGAGCTGTGCTTCATACATCACTATACTATTGACAGTAGACAATGGACCTTTTTTTGCCTGTGAAAACTGCATGTTTTAAAGTATCAGAATTTAAAAAAAACTTATGACCAGTCTTAAAGAAAAACAATTAGCTTGCTAACTTGTAAGACTAGTCTAGGCGTTTTATCCACCTGGGGCCGGTTGCGTAAACCACTAGGACTAGTCTTACAAGTTAGTCATCACATTTTTTTGTTCATAACTTTAAGTCAGTTACATAATGCAGATTGTCCTAATTTGATACTAAATAGTAACATTGGCTTCCCCTTGACTAACTGCTAGTGGGTCGTACTAGATCTTAAGACACTGTCTTAACATAATGGCTATGTTTATGCAACTGGCAGGAAATGAGACTTCTAATTGTGGTTTTGTGATATTGAGGTTAATTTTTAAGTCATATAGATCATACTGTGCACCCACTTGAAGTTGCACACAAACAAATAGTAGACTTCTTTGTGAAAAATAACTCTCTTACTCACTTTTTGATCAATTCTCAATTTAAATGATGGCTAATGGAAAACAGCTTCACATTGTAGCATGTTCCCTCTCCTCTAGAATGTCATGGAAGGATGTCATCACTATGGCTGCAGACGTGGCAAGGAATGGATTCAACGTTACACATGAGCTGGGTGAGCACAAAACACACATGCGACACACATGCCTGAAGTCTACAGGAAGTGTCTGTACGCAGTAGGGCTGTTGTTATAGTACCAACAATTTCAGTAGTCTGTGCCTATACCAGTAAAATTTTGCAGTTCTCTGTACTTATTCCGGTACCAGACGAAAACTGTAAATATGTTTGTTCAGTTTTTTTCTTGTCCGTTGGTTATAACTGTCAATCATCGTTTTTTTTTTTTCAAATTCATTCGCGCATTTAAGTCCGCCTGTAGTTAATAATTGTATCCCTTAAAACTCTTTGATCACCAAAGTTACATATTATTTAAAAGTTTTTCCTATGAAAATAATTTCTTTATGCCTTAAAATAGCTTGAATGTAATGCTACACCCTTGTTTCATTTAGTATACACGGCTATGAATATGCAAATTAGCCCCGCCTCCACTCACTCACACCAGCTCAGAAATCCATTCGGTCAACTTTACTGTAGTAAACGCTGCACAATGGCAAGTGGAAATACTGGTTTAATTCAGCCATATATGTTTGAACCAGAAACTGATTCAGAAGACGAAGTGGAAGAGTGAATTATACAGGGTCATCTCAGTGGAAGTATCAGAATGGTAATGCTTTTTATGAATCGCTCTCTACAACATCGAACGCATAAGATGATTAGCCTTTTGCTTGGCTACATTATCAAACAGCTAATAATGTGTTGCTAATGTTACTCTAACCAGTTCTCCAGTTCGCAGTCTCAGAGTCAGACAGCTGCCTTCTAACAATCAGTATCCTTACAAATGCTTTGAACAACTTAGAACATCAGTGGAGAAAGGCATATCATAACATCGTAATATACACTATATTGCCAAAAGTTTTGGGACGCCTGCCTTTACGTGCACATGAACTTTAATGACATCCCATTCTTAATCCGTAGGGTTTAATATGGAGTTGGCCCACCCTTTGCAGCTGTTACAGCTTCAACTCTTCTGGGAAGGCTTTCCACAAGGTTTAGGAGTGTGTTTATGGGAATTTTTGACCATTCTTCTAGAAGTGCATTTGTGAGGTCAGGCAGTGATGTTGGCGAGAAGGCCTGGCTCGCAGTCTGTGCAGCTCTGTGCAGGCCAGTCAAGTTCCTCCACACCAGACTCGCTTATCCATATCTTTATAGACCTTGCTTTGTGCACTGGTGTGCAGTCATGTTGGAACAGGAACGGGCCATCCCCAAACTGTTCCCACAAAGTTGGGAGCATGAAATTGTCCAAAATGTCTTGGTATGCTGAAGCATTAAGAGTTCCTTTCACTGGAACTAAGGGGCCAAGCCCAACNAAAGGTGTTCTATCGGGTTGAGGTCAGGACTCTGTGCAGGCCAGTCAAGTTCCTCCACACCAGACTCGCTTATCCATATCTTTATGGATCTTGCTTTGTGCACTGGTGTGCAGTCACGTTGGAACAGGAAGGGGCCATCCCCAAACTGTTCCCACAAAGTTGGGAGCATGAAATTGTCCAAGATGTCTTGGTATGCTGAAGCATTAAGAGTTCCTTTCACTGGAACTAAGGGTTCAAGCCCAACACCAACCCCACACCATAATCCCCCCTCCACCAAACTTTACACTTGGCACAATGCAGTCAGACAAGTACCGTTCTCCAGGGAACTGCCAAACTCAGACTCGTCCATCAGATTGCCAGACAGAGAAGCGTGATTCGTCACTCCAGAGAACACGTCTCCGTTGCTCTAGAGTCCAGTGGCAGTGTGCTTCACACCACTGCATCCGACGCTTTGCAATGCACTTGGTGATGTAAGGCTTGGATGCAGCTGCTCGGCCATAGAAACCCATGAAGCTCTCTACACCCTGTTCTTGAGCTAATCTGAAGGACACACGAAGTTTGGAGGTCTGTAGCTATTGACTCTGCAGAAAGTTGGCGACTTCTGTGCGCCTCAGCATGCTCTGACCCCGCTCTGTGATTTTACGTGGCCTACCACTTCATGGTTGAATTGCTGTTGTTCCTAATTGCTTCCACTTTGTTATAATACCACTAACAGTTGACCGTGGAATATTTAGTAGTGAGGAAATTTCACGAATGGACTTATTGCACAGGTGGCAACCTGTCACGGTACCACGCTTGAATTCACTGAGCTCCTGAGAGCGACCCATTCTTTCACAAATGTTTGTGGAAGCAGTCTGCATGCCTAGGTGCTTGATTTTATACACCTGTGGCCACGGAAGTAATTGGAACACCTGAATTCAATGATTTGGAGGGGTGTCCCTATACTTTTGGCAATATAGTGTACATCATATACATAATTCACCCACTATATATTCCTAAATGTACATGATTTTTCATATCAACAGAAAAATATACAGTGATTACCTGGCCTTTCTTTAGACTCCCCTGCTTCGCAGCATAGTAATGAAATGCTAAAGACCGCCCACACGTTGACATGATTGGTTACAACATTTTTTTGATGGTAGGAAATGGGGACATTTCAAACCGCGATTTTGGGACTGTCTTTGGTTTACTGCAGTTGTAAGGAGAAAATACTCAGCAATGGTGTTGACTGATGAATTTGCACATAGTTTGTATTAAAGCATATTAAAAACACCACATGTCAACAACATTAAAAACTTGATTTTCACCACAGGGGGTCTTTAAATACAGTTTGCAATACAGTGCGGACTATTCTGACTAACTGACTGACTAGCATTTGACATTTGACAACCCGAGTATGCAGGCTTGGAAAGTAAGGCTTGGTGACGACAGCCGAAAAGAAATTCCTTTTCAGAGGAATCTGTAGTAAGAAAAGTAAATGTGTGAATTTTTGTTTTTATGTTGACTTTAAAGCAGTTTGGTGTAAGTTCCCTTCATCTTTCCACAGCTGATGCGTTGTCTAAAGTGAAGGAGCAAAATGTGTCGGATACATTCAGAGATCTGTTCCTGCCTAACGGTCAGGCTCCACTCGCGGGACTTTTCACTAAACGGCTGGATTTAGCTGCCATTTTGGACAAGATCGCAGCCAATGGAATCTCAGAGTTCTACGATGGGAATCTGACTCAGGAAATGACATCAGCGGTATGTCTCTAGTGTTACTTTAGTAGTATTTATATGCTATTATAATATTTATTAATATTTTTCATTTTTAATTTAAATGCTTTCAAACACTGCCATTTTAATCGTTTTGCAGATAATTTCTTTGTGCTACCAATAACTAATAGCACAGAACATATTATAATAGTTACATTATTATGTGTTTTTGTGACCAGGTTCAAGCTAAAGGAGGTGTGCTGACAGAGGATGATTTCAAAAACTACTCCACTATCATACAGAAGCCACTGCAAACTCATTACCAGGGTAAATACCCATTTCATATTAAGTTTATACCAAGCAGCTGTAAAAGACCCTATAGGTCTTTAAAATGTTTGTCTGTTGCAGTTTATTACTTGATTAATTGCAGTAGTTTAGGTCCATGTTGACCTTCACAGCTGTGAAGCAGAAACTCCAAACAGTAGAGCAATAAAAAAAAAAAACTTCTGCTTTAGCCTGTATCAATTTCTTAAGTAGTGCACAATTATTGTTGCTATTTGACATCTCAGAACTGGGTGGACAAGAATTGCAGGTGGAAGTTCAGCAGTATTTTGTAAAGTACACAATGGTCATTCTTAGGTAAAGATATCTGTATGGAACTTGACTGAATTAAAAGTTAAAGTAGTCCATTAAAGAAAATACTAAAAAATATTAAAGTAACTGATATTACATGTACTTAAGTGCAGAAAGTACAAAGGTATGCGTAAATAATGGGCCGGCTCATTAAAGCATGAAGTATGTAGTTCCGTTTCTGACTCCTGATTGGATGATCTGTATTCGAAGCCGTTGCAAAACGCACACCTGTAACCACACATTACATGTTAATGTGCCAAGTTCCTGTCTTGTTTGGCAACCCTGAACAAAGTACCGCTGACTAATGAAATTTTATATATTTATTTCTCAAGAGCACCATTTTCTCTGTTGTACTCACTATAATGATTTCTCGTGGCTTATTGTTTTATGAATAAAAATATAACTGCACACTCAATTAAAGACTAAATTTTACCATGGGTGCGGCAAGTCTTTGTTTAAGGTACAATTTCTTCAAAATGGAGAACATCATAAAGTCAATAATTACTCACAGGTGAAAATAGTGACAAAGTGTTTTTCTTTAAAACAAGCAAAATAATCTGCCACTGGGGTAAGATTAATAATCTTATTTCAAACCAAAAAACAAGATTATTTTGCTTACCCCATTGGCAGATTATTTTGCTTGTTTTAAGGAAAAACTCACTTAATTTTGATGTATTTTTCTGAAAACAAGACAATAGTTTTTACTTGTCTAGAAAATGCTTCTTGATTTAAGATTTTTTTTTAATATTTGGACTGGAAACGAGACAAAAAAACTATAGACATTCCCATATCTACGTACACACACTTTACGTTTGCATGTTTAACCTCAATTTTAATGACATACATCACCAATTTGCTTGCCTTACTTATAAAAAAAACAACTCCAAATCCATGTTCAAACCACATGACACAAAAATGTTTAATCTCTGTATCCAAAAGGCTTCTCGCATTAAAGAGTTGATGAGTTGATTATTGCCTTATGAAAACATCATTAGTTATATTTAGACTAGACTACAGACTGCCTGTCTTTTCTTCAAGTCATTCATGGCTCATTTCTCCAGTGAGATCAACACCTGTCTCGACAGTCCTAAGTGCTTCAGCAGTATTTTAATTGAAAGGTTCACAGTGCTTTGCCTTACATTCCTCTGTCAGGCCACCAGGTGTTTGTTCCTCCTCCACCCCATGCGGGAGCCGCCCTCCTCTCCGCTCTCAACATCCTGGAGGGATTTAACATCACAAGCCAGGTGTCCAGGAGCCAAATTTACCACTGGATAGCTGAGGTACTACAGCGCTTTAACTCACTTCACATTACGTGTGATTTATTGCTTATAACAGTGATGTTTTTGTACTTAATAATCAGATTATTGTCTGCTTGCTCTTTCCATTATGTGTTTTGCGCTGACTAAAGAGTTTCCTCTTCAATTAGATGCAGGCTTTTATGATACGCTTTACTCTGGGTTAACATCTTTTTTTTATACCCAGGTTAAGTGGATTTATGAGATTTATGAGCTGGTTGTGATTGACACTGTG
>RJVU01029436.1:2177351-2189562 GCA_003731715.1 Anabarilius grahami
TCTAACCCTAACCCTAACCCAACCCAACCCCAACCCATATATATATTAGTATTTTTAGGGGATTTTACGGTACTAAATTATAGTAATGCAGTAGTTATAATCCATTTATTCACTTTTTGAACATGAACCTTAAAAAAAAGGAAATTTCCAACTTAAACTTCATAAATCTTGAATGCTTTGGAGCAGATTTAAATTTGATCTAAAGATGACACTTGGCAGATTATTGCTGAAGTGAAAAAGTGAACTTGAAAAAAAGTGATAATTTTACATTTAATGTAATGAAAAATGAACAAAAATAGCATTTTCAATTTTTATATGAAATATATATTTTCCTAATTATGTTTTACTCTAAAACTGTGATAAAATCAGAGCCATAAATCTAAACAAGCTGTGTTCCAAATTTGAGGTTGATATCTCAAAAAATTAGCTTTCAGTAAGATTTTGTTTGGGCGCAGTACCAAATGTTTCCACTAGATGAAATTCGTCTTCCATTAATTTCCAATGCGCTCATTTTTGACTGCGAACAATACAAGTGTGACTATTTTTTCAGGACCATTTAACCTTTTCAAATCATGATTTTTTTTTTGTGTGTTCACAAAGCTAGTGCCAAAACCTGAAGTGAAGTAAAAAAAAAAAAAAACTTTAAATTTTTTGGTCAAAATTGACCAAACAGCATCAGGGCTAATATTGTATTTTGTTTCAGTTGATGTTAAAATTGTTTCAAGTCATTCCTTTTTTTAATGGTTTTAGTAATAACCCTGGTGCACAGCAGCGCTCAGGCTCATGTAATATTGTTTAAATATTCCTGTCTGTTTCATTTGCTCAACATGTAGTCACTGAAGATTGCATTGTCTCAAGCCAGTGGACTGGGAGACTCCTTGTTTGATTCCTCTGTTTCTGAGTTGGTGGCGGAGATGCTAAGGTGAATAGTGAGCCAAAATTGTTCAATCAATAATTAGACTCAAAAAACGTTTTCTAATTGTGTGTGTTTCGAGGCAGTGATCAGTTTATTCATAGTATTTTTATTTTTTTTCTGTTTCAATGACATTGGCTTAACATTCACTGTCTTTGACAGTAAAACCCGGGCTGCTGTTCTCCGCCAAATGATCAGCGATTCGCTTGCGTCGCCCGCCGAACATTACGTCCCATCATACGAGGTGCAGGAGGGCGCCGTTGCCAGCCAGCTCATGATCATGGGCACTGATGACTTGATAGTGTCTGTTATGAGGTGGGTTACATTACAAGGCTGTAAGAGAGTGTTTGTATATACAGTCAAACCAAAATGTATTCAGACACCTTGAACATTTCATTCATTATTACAGTTTATTCACTATAGTTTAAAAAAATGGTAATAAAATATGACAAGATCTCAGAATTAAACTGTGTCAGAAAAAATGTAATCTTAATTATGTCAGATAACACTTAAAGGTGCCCTAGATTCAAAAATTTAATTTACCTCGGCATAGTTGAATAACAAGAGTTCAGTACATGGAAATGACATACAGTGAGTCTCAAACTCCACTGTTTCCTCCTTCTTATATAAATCTCATTTGTTTAAACGACCTCCGAAGAACAGGCGAATCTCAACATAACACCGACTGTTACGTAACAGTCGGGGTGTACGCCCCCAATATTTGCATATGCCAACCCATGTTCCCAACATTATGAAAGGCATTAGACAAGGGCAGGACGTCTGGATGTGCACAGCTGAATCATCAGACTAGGTATGCAAGCAATAACAACAGCGAAAAATGGCAGATGGAGCAATAATAACTGACATGATAACATGATATTTTTTGTGATATTTGTAAATTGTCTTTCTAAATGCTTCGTTAGCATGTTGCTAATGTACTGTTAAATGTGGTTAAAGTTACCATCGTTTCTTACTGTATTCACGGAGACAAGACTGTCGTTATTTTCATTTTTAAACACTTGCAGTCTGTATAATTCATAAACAACTTCATTCTTTATAAATCTCTCCAACAGTGTAGCATTAGCCGTTAGCCACGGAGCATAGCCTCAAACTCATTCAGAAATAAATGCAAACATCCAAAATAAATACTATACTCACAGGAATCGATGTATGCATGATGAACACTTTGTAAAGATCATGTGAGGGTTATATTAGCTGTGCGAACTTTGTGTTTGCTGTTTAAGGCAGTTGAGAGCTCGCGGGGGCGGGGAGCGGGAGATTTAAAGGGGCCGCGCGCTTAATCGGTGCATATGTAATAATGGCTCAAAATAGGCAGTTAAAAAAATTTATAAAAAAAAATCTATGGGGTATTTTGAGCTGAAACTTCACAGACACGTTCAGGGGACACCTTAGACTTATATTACATCTTTTGATAGGGCACCTTTAAGCAAAACATGGTCAGTTCAAAGTGTCATCATTTTTGGTTCCAAATTTTTATCAGTTTTACTGGTAGTCCACAGTATGAAGAATTTTTGGGTATAATATGTCACAGTTTACTTTATTTTGCTATCCTCACTTACATAAATGAACTATAGTGTCCTGCACCCACTAGTTAAAATATATATAAAATGTCTGTATAATTTTTGGTTTGAATGTATGTAATGCCCTATAGTGTGCAGTCCTGCTCCTGGAGGGCCAATTTTCAGCAGAGTTTATCTCCAATCCTAAGTAAACATAGTGACATAGGATCACTAGAAACTTACAGGTAAGTGTGTTGAAGCGGGAAAGTGGCCCTCCAGAAGCAGGATTGGACACCCCTGACTTATGCTAAACAAATTGTTGATTTACATTCATGAATAATTTAATTTACACTTTGTTCCTAGCTCGCTAAACCGGCCGTTTGGAAGTCGTATTGTGACTCCCTCTGGGATTCTCCTTAACAGTCAGATTCTGGACTTCTCTTGGCCCAATAAAACCCATGGCTCAGCAGCATTCAATCAGGTACGCTTGGATGCCTACGCATGGCAAAAACAGGCACACGCTTCACCAAAACTTGTAATTTCGCTTTTGAATGATTTTTATTTTCTGAATCCATTGATTTTCGTTATTAAAATGTCATCCTGTTTTGCCATTTGGTTTAAAAGGTGCTGTAACTTTTATAATAAACTGACAACCATAAAAACCTTTTCCATAAGCTGAGGTAAATATTTAAGATTTATAATGTTTTTAAAAAGAAGTCTCTTCTGCTTACCAAGGCTGCATTTGTTTGATTAAAAATAGAAAAAACAACAACAACAAAAAAACAGTAATATTGTGAATATTATTACAATTTTAAATAACTGTTTTCTATGTGAATATGTTGTAAAATGTATTTTATTCCTGTGATCAAAGCTGAATTTTCAGCATCATTACTTCATCATTACAGTCTTCAGTGTCACATGATCCTTCAGAAATCATTCTTATTTGCTGATTTGCTGCTCAAGAAAAATGTATTATTATTATTATCAATGATGAAAACAGTTGTGTACATATATATATTTTTTTTTGTCAGGATTCTTTAATGAATAGAAAGTTCATAAGGACAGCATTTATTTGAAATAGAATCTTTTGTAATAATCTTTTGTTTGTCTTTTTGGAATGTCTTTACTGTCACTGTTGATCAATTTAATGCATCCTTGCTAAATAAAAGTATTAATTCCTTTATTTAAAAAAATAAAATATAAATAAATAAATAAAAATTCTTACTGACCCCAAACTTTTGAACGGTATTGTATAATGTTACAAAATCTTTCTATTTCAGATAAATGCTGTTCTTTTGAACTTTCAGTTCATCAAAGAATCCCAAAATCAGCATATCAAAATGATTTCTGAAGGATCATGTGACACTGAAGACTGGAGTAATGATGCTGAAAATTCAGCTTTGATCACAGGAATAAATTATATATTTATATTATATATTATATTTAAAATATATTCAAATAGAAAACATTTATTTTAAGTTGTAATTGTCACGGTCAGCAGAAGACTAGATATAAATACGTAAACAGGTTTTATTAATCAGAGAGGGTAGGAAGGACAACAGTGTATATAACACATACAACAACCAACAGTGAACTGATAAGAAAACGGAACTTAAGTACTGATTCAAACAAGATAATTAATCAAACACAGATGAACTCGACGAACTCATAACGACAGTGACCATAGCAACTAGGAAGTGGAATACAAACAAAAGAAAACAGAAACTGAGGAAATACAAACTAAAAGTCCAAGAACTGAGCTAAACTGAACATAATGGTGACAGTAATAATATTTCACAATATTACTGTATTTTTTTTATTTTAATCTAATAAGCGCAGCCTTGAGTGCAGAAAGAGTCTTCTTTAAAAAACATTAAAAATCGAACAGATCCCAAACTTTTGAACGGCAGTGTATATGAAGGTGCCACAGTGTCATACACACAAATACATACTTTCTCCTAAAACACCATGGTAACACAGATGACACTAACACAATGCAATAAACATTCACTTAAAGGTGCAGTAAGCGATTTTTGAAAAACGCTGTTGAAAGTTGATCGGACTGAGCACCAAAACACACTTGTAGCCAATCAACAGTAAGGGGGTGTGTCCACTCATGATGGGGGAGGAGAGAGAGCTCAATGCACAAGAGAGGCATTAGCAGAACGACTATAGAAAGAGAGAGTTGGCAGAGAAAATACAAAAGAGGAAAACGCCTGGGGAATCAGTAACTTTAAAGGTGCCGAAGAACATGTTTTCAAAAGATGTAATATAAGTCTAAGGTGTCCCCTGAATGTGTCTGTAAAGTTTCAGCTCAAAATACCCCATAATTTTTTTTTTATAAATTTTTTTAACTGCCTATTTTGGGGCATAATTATAAATGCGCCGATTCAGGGTACGCGCGGCCCCTTTAAATCTCGTGCTCCACGCCCCAAGAGCTCGTGCTTGCCTTGAACAGCATAAACAAAGTTCACACAGCTAATATAACCCTCAAAATGGATCTTTACAAAGTGTAAGTATGGTATTTATTTGGATGTTTACATTTGATTCTGAATGAGTTTGATGGTGCTCCGTGGCTAAAGCTAACATTACACACTGTTGGAGAGATTTATAAAGAATGAAGTTGTGTTTATGCATTATACAGACTGCAAGTGTTTAAAAAATGAAAATAACGACAGTCTTGTCTCCGTGAATACAGTAAGAAACGATGGTAACTTTAACCACATTTAACAGTACATTAGCAACATGCTAACGAAACATTTAGAAAGACAATTTACAAACATCACTAAAAATATCATGATATCATGGATCATGTCAGTTATTATTGCTCCATCTGCCATTTTTCGCAGTTGTTATTGCTTGCTTACCTAGTCTGATGATTCAGCTGTGCACATCCAGACGTTAATACTGGCTGCCCTTGTGTAATGCCTTTCATAATGTTGGGAACATGGGCTGGCATATGCAAATATTGGGGGCGTACACCCCGACTGTCACGTAACAGTCGGTGTTATGTTGAGATTCGCCTGAATTTTCATTTTTGGTTGAACTAACTCTTTAAGGAGCGGGAAGTCCTGAAAACGGACGCCGAGGTTGCTTTATTTCTTCTCTATACGCGAGTAACGTTGGTTTTGCTGCGTTTCACAGAACTAAGAAATGCTTGTCTTTTGCTTGAATATACTGGTGTGTCATCTTCACTTGTCTGTTCATTTGCATTATTATTATTTTAAGCCTGGAACGTCTAAACCTCTTCCACTGCCCGTTTCAAGCATCTGCTTCCAAAGTAATAATATATACACTCCTAATATATGTTTTTTCTTTTAGTTCCCCTTTTAGTGATTGCTATTACCCCTTAATCTTGTCACATTAATAATATATTAGTTACTTGGACTATCATGTTATGTAGGGAGCTGTTCATGAAAACGGTGTTTGTTTTTTTGGGATGGAAGGGATGACTTTGGCATCGAAGGAGTAGAGGAGCTGGGAATTTTTCATTGTAAATTATAAGACGACTGGTTCTTTTTCACTTCCAAAACCTGCACATGTAATAGTATTTTTAAGAGGAAATGTCCTGTTAGATATATTAGTTTTTCTCTGTATAGAGAAAGAGAACTTTTTTAATCGATTAACAGGCTTTTACCATAGTATTTTTTGTCTTTTACTGTTAAGATTACAAAAATGTTTTCAGTAAGTGGTGTCTGTCAGGATTGTAACATGCTGCATGTTATCATCAGCGTAACAGCGTTGAGCCGGGCAAGAGGCCGGCCTCCTTCCTGACGCCCGTGGCCGTGAGGCCATCCATAGGGCTGTGCGGCACCTACATCGCCCTGGGCTCCTCTAACGGCGACCGTGCCCTGAGTGGCATCGCTCAGGTCAGTCCTCATTGCTGTGTAGATGTACTCTAGCACATTTCTTTAAAGTACTGACCTCAGTGACTAACCGCTTGTTCTGGTGTGTTTTTGCAGGTTTTGATTAATGTTTTGTCATCACGCAAAAACATGAGTGACAGTGTGTCGTATGGGAGACTCCATCCTGTCATCCAGAACAACACCCTCCTGCTGGACTGTAAGTTAAAAAACTATTATTATACTGTTATATATTATATTACTACCATTCAATAGGGTCTGTAAATTTTTTGAATGTAAAAACAGTAATACTGTGAAATATTATTACAATTTAAAGTAACTGTTTTCTATTGTAATATATTTTAATGTAATTTATTCCTGTGCTAAGTGTACTAATAAAATTACATATTTACAGGTGCATCTCAATAAATTAGAATGTCGTGGAAAAGTTCATTTATTTCAGTAATTCAACTCAAATTGTGGAACTCGTGTATTAAATAAATTCAATGCACACAGACTGAAGTACTTTAAGTCTTTGGTTCTTTTAATTGTGATGATTTTGGCTCACATTTAACAAAAACCCACCAATTCACTATCTCAATAAATAAGAATACTTCATAAGATCAATAAAAAAAAGCTATTTTAAACAGAAATGTCAGGCTTCTGAAAAGTATGTTCATTTCTATGCACTCAATACTTGGTTGGGCCTCCTTTTGCATGAGTTACTGCATCAATGCGGCGTGGCATGGAGGCGATCAGCCTGTGGCACTGCGGCCTTCAGGTCATCTGCATTGTTGGGTCTGGTGTCTCTCATCTTCCTCTTGACAATACCCCATAGATTCTCTATGGGGTTTGGGTCAGGCAAGTTTTCTGGCCAATCAAGCACAGTAACACCATGGTGTTTGAACCAGCTTTTGGTACCTTTGGCAGTGTGGGCAGGTGCCAAATCCTGCTGGAAAATGAAACCAGCATCTCCATAAAGCTTGTCAGCAGAAGGAAGCATGAAGTGCTCTAAAATTTCCTGGTAGATGGCTGCGTTGACTCTGGACTTCAGAAAACACAGTGGACCAACACCAGCAGATGACATGGCAGCCCAAATCATCACTGACTATTCTAATAATTAATAATAATTCTAATAATTTGAGATACTGATTTTTTGATTTTGATGAGCAGCAAGCTGTAATCATCAAAATGAAAACAAAAAAGTCTGGAAATATTTTACTTTGTCTAATAAATCTAGAATATATTTAAGTTTTACTTTTTGAATTAAATTACAGAAAAAAAAAACTTTTTCATGATATTCTAATTTATCGAGATGCACCTGTATGTGCTAAATAAAAATACCCTGCAATTGTACTTTTGGTATACTTAAAGTCTGCTAAATTGGAACAGCTAATTTTGTACTTAATGCACTTGAATTGTGCGGAAGTAGTGCTGAGGTCCAACTGAACATATACTTTATATGTCAATAAATATGTCAATGGATTTGAAGTATACTTAGTATGAAATAAATGTGTTTTAAATGGATTTTGGTATAGTTTTTTTTTTTTTTTTAACTAGGGTCCACATTAATTCTTCTTTTATCTGTCCAGCTAATTTTCTGGAGGCCGATATGATGTCTCTGATACAGAAGGGCCATGATATGCAGAAGGTGGACATCATCTCGCTGGTGGAAGGAACCCGCAGGACCAACGACCTGATCATCGGCGTGAAGGACCCGCGCAGCACCGACGCCTCTGCGATGTCCATGTCCATGCCCTAGATTCACACACATTCACATGCTCTGGAGTTTGTAGATGGTTGCAGGACTGTACTGTCATACTGTTTGTGCACTAAATGGGCTGGTTATGAGGTTGTAAAGTCCTAAGGACAGAGTAAAGCGAGTAAACACTCCTGTTTATGAGGAAAATAGATGGAAATGAGCCACAAACACAGAGAAAAACAGCTTGCATGCGCACATGATAATGACAGCTTGTGAAAGGCAGTAAGACTGCAGTGTTTTTCATTATTTACCTAAAGATTTCAAGAACTACACTTTATGACACTGGTATGTTATCACACATGACAGGATTGTGACATAGTTTGAGCATGTAAACTGCTCTGACACATACAGTACCCGTCAAAACATTTGGACATAACTGCTCATTATTTATTGAGGCATGAGAATTATGCAATGATGAGAAAATAGAGCTGCACGATTCTAGCTAAACTTAATTTTTTTTTTTTTAAACAGAGATCATGATTCTAAATAGACAACTAGTAATTTAATAGAAGTTCTGACAAAATGTTAATTGCTGTAGTATATTTAAAAATATTGAATTGATTTGAATACTTTTTTTAATCGGTTTAATGAATGATTCATTCTGTATTCTTTCGAATCGCTCTCGCAGTACTATGATAATATACACTGATCAGTCTGCGTAGCGCCGCTTCAAGTCCAACACACCTAATGTCTCACTGAAAAAGACTTCACTTGTTTCATTACTGAATGAATCAGTGTTTTTGAAAAATCTCTTGAATGAATGATTCAATGACTCAATCATAAATACTTCACTTGCTTCATTACTGAATGAATCAGTGTTTTTGAAAAATCTCTTGAATGAATGATTCAATGACTCACTCATAAATACTTCACTTGTTTCATTACTGAATGAATAAGTGTTTGAAAAATCTCTTGAATGAATGATTCAATGACTCACTCATAAATACTTCACTTGTTTCATTACTTAATGAATAAGTGTTTTTGAAAAATCTCTTGAATTAATGATTCAATGACTCTCATAAATACTTCACTTGTTTCATTACTGAATGAATCAGTGTTTTTGAAAAATCTCTTGAATGAATGATTCAATGACTCACTCATAAATTCTTCACTTGTTTCATTACTTAATGAATCAACGTTTTTGAATCTCTTGAATGAAAGGTTCAATGACAAATACATTTTAAAAGTCTCTTGTCGCCACCTACTGGTGTAAAGAAGTAACTAATACAATATTTATTTGAAGTGTCAAGGTACTTTCAAAAGATGATTTGCTCTATTTTGATCGCTACCGTAGACACCAGTGTTTATAACAGAACTATAAACTGATCCCAGTACATGTGATAATTTGAATTATTGTAACAGAAATAACGATAGGGTGTGGTTAGAAAGACAGTTTATGAAGCTGTTTCATACCGTTACATGACAACTGCTCTCTCTGGATCAGTAGAAGCACTAATGCAGATTTGAAAGCTTGCTGTGATCAAAGGTTTAATAGATGCAGGCGAATCACTGTCATTTAGGAATAAAATTGCATTGGTGTTTGAATCAAGATCGCAAACTTTTAACGATTAATCGTGCAGCTCTACCTGAAAATGTAGAACAACAAAGGATATTCCTTTACCCAGAGTTCAGCTTAGCTCACTTCTCTCAAAAAAAACTTCATCATGGGATGCGTACAAAACGAGAAATAAACCATATTGAAGATGTTCCAGGTATGCTGGACTCACGTTGTCCGCTTTCCCTTCACACTCACCTGGAATCAAAAAAAACATACTCATTAAAGTGTGTCCAAACTTTTAACTTGTACTGTATATTTCAGTAAGTCTTTTTATTAATTACTAGTTCCTTGAGGATTGTGTAGGAATATGCCTTATTATGCGAATGACTCCAGGGGTAGAAAATGGAAAATGGAAGGATTTTTTTCATGACTTGCAAGGTCTCCTGATCTGAAGTCTTCATGAAGGAGTAGCTTCACAAATATGTGTAGCTGTTAAGCCTGCATGAAGATTGAATGAAAGTGAAGTTGACATTCTTGCATTGACAGACAGTGTACTGTAAATGCTACTGTTTACAAATTAATTGTGTTGTATATTATTTATTGATTATATTAGAGGGTTTGGTGGTAACAAAATGGTAAATATATAGTCTTGTTTTATTAGCCAATCAAAAGGGAAATTACCTAAAATGAATGAAGCTAAGAGAAGGTCACTTGTAAAATATGAGGCAAATAAGATTGATTTTCCTACAGGTACGTGTGTCATAAGCTTTCATAAGCAATTTAATATATGCTATAATTGTTATTTGGTTCAACAGTTTTTATTTATAATTGTAATTTTAATTAATTTTCTCTTTTATGTGGAAACAGTGAAATTAATGTCTTGAATGTTTGCTACGCACATAATTTTCTTCTGAGAGTGAGAGACAATCAGTTGACTATTTATGACAGTGATTATAGCGATTTTTTTGTTGCCATAACTGATCATAATTGCACTGTAACAGCCTTACTGTTGTGTTTAGTAGCTTTACAATGAGAGTGACCAGGATGGAGAATAAATATTTATATGGAGTGTAGGCCTAGTTTCGTTGCATTATTTCCAAACTCATTGTTTTGGTGCTTTAAATTTGCTAGAATTGCTTATGCAAGCCATCAACCACTGGAAGGACTTGTATAGATATAAATTCTCCTAAAATTAAATATTTTTTTTTAATAAATGGGCCCCATAAAGGCTCAGACAGTTAAACCTATCACTGAACATAATTTAAAAACGTCACAGTCTAATGAAAGCGAATTAATTGAGAAAATTAAACGCCCAGACATAAATAAATAAGATGATAAAACCATTTTTAAAAGATTCAACCATCGAGAAAACTGTGTTTTGAATCATAAAATTACTAAGAAGAAACTACCAGTGTAATGCATTAAGATATTTGTTCATTTCATGTATGATGTATATGAAGCTGAACTGCAAAATGCAATTTTTAAAGACAAAATGAATCTGTTATCATATTTAGCAAAGTGGTCACTACTCCAAAAAGAAAAAGCGGAACCTGTGCCTTTCTGGCGACCGTTCACTTCCGGTCATCTACGTCCGCCCTTTCGGTCACTCGTGTTTTGTGCTAGTGATCTTTCTGTCACAATATTTTTGTGATCAACCCCGCTCTTGCGTACTGGACAGTAGAGCGGACACGAACGCTCGGTCCCGTGCAGCGCGGACGCGCGCACAGCGCTGAACTTACGTGCACAACGGCCTCGAGAACGCGCCGTTAGCGTCTGTTAGCATATACCTGTTTACTGCAGTAAAACCACTCCTCATGGACTGACAACGGTGAGATTTTACCACCTCATTACTTCATAGGAACATTAGTATGAAATTAGCACGTAAATGTGTACAGTGCATGGAGGGAACACCCTTTTATTGGTGTGATAGTGACCAGTGAGGCTCTCTGTGTTTGTGTAGCTAATACATTAGCCTGAGTGAGGTAAACTCATTATAATAATGCAGGTATTCGTTACGGTGTTATTGTTAGGATTACATGTACCATATATGAGCTTTAAATTCATTATAATGTTGTATTGTTTGACTTACGCGTAGGTGATGTGGTTTGTCTTTGTTTTTATATTGCTAATGCTAATGCTAGAGAAATTAACCCATATGAAGCTCTTGAGTGAAGTCATCAATAATTGCAAGGATAATAATGTACGAGGTGTTGTGTATTAGATATTTCTCAGTTACAGTGTGGTCAGTTTGCAGTGAAACTCCTCTCAGTATTACTAAAGGCACCTCATACCAATATTTGACATCTCATCAGAAGTGCCACAGGAGTTATGATAAAGTATCATTATTGTTTCACTCTGTTCTTCGAGTTGCTGATATGTTATTTGATAAAGAAACTTTGTGTAGTCTTGGTAGTCTCGCTAACAAATAATCGAAGTACTAAAATAAAAACGATGGTTACCATGGTGTATGTATCAAAGTATCATAGTATTACGATTTTTTTATAGGGCTGGTTATTGTTACACATTAAAGAACATAACAGGGTTTCCTCATAATATAACTAACGTTCAGTCACTGCTTCCTGTTGTGTTGCTATATTGCGTATTATAAAATACTTTATGAAGTTGTTTTATCATCTTCTGTTTAGGGGCTAATGGCGTGAATGGCAATGATTTATA
>RJVU01029436.1:2209444-2286713 GCA_003731715.1 Anabarilius grahami
TCTCTATATCAGTGTTTCCCATACATTGACTAGACTGTGGCGGCCCGCCACGTTCTAATTTGTCCCGCCACAGTCTCAAAGTACGCCTGTCGCGATATTTAAATAACTGGTTTATAATTGAGTCATAGGGCAAAAGAAATAGACTAGCACCAATTAAGTTTTCGTGTACTATATTCAAAGTCATCTGAAGCCATTTCATACCTTCATGTGAGGGATAGAAGTATATGTACATCGTTTAAACTCGTTTTCCCTCCGCTGCAGCTGTCAATCATTCTCTGTTCAGCACTCAAACAGCGCAGCACGTTCGGTAACGACAGTCAGCACGGTAAAACTCTCCAATATGATATATTCCCATTATAATACTTGATATGTAGGTAAAGGACTGCTGATTTGCATAAAATGACTACATCTTGCTGGAGTTTATTGCCGTTTCTGAACGATGTCATACTGGCTAGGTTAGATCGCACAACACCAGGACTATGAATTGGCGTCACATGCACAGTAACTGGTATTTAAAAGTGAAAAGAAACATACGATCAATAAACTGTTAGTTGCAGATATACACGGGTTATCTTTGTGCCGTTAACTTTTCAATGCGCAGCGCAACTGCAAGTTGTAACTCCATATTTCTTCAAGCACATCATTCTGCACTCGGGATGCGCAAAAGCGGTTTGTTCTGCTGTTCTGAAGCGTTTCATATTACGATGGTTTTGCACACTGGAAGATTATTAATAGCCTATTTTGTTCTTTTGTATCTATATCTTGTTGCCCCATTAAAAAGCTGCTCAATACATTTAAAATATACGTATTTTAATCTTAGTATTTTAATCTTAGATTATTCTAAATACATATGTTTTTAATATATAAATCAAATATAAATAGTTTTTTTTTTCATTTCATAAGAATGCATATAGTAATTTTCAACTTTATTAACATATTTAGATTTTATATCTAAATAATTTAGATTTTTTTTCAAGAATTAGGCTAGCATACTTTTTGCTGCTGAATTATATAGTCACCTAGATTATTTATTTATTTGTTTATTTATTTATTTTTTGGTCAGCTTATAATTATATATTTTTACTCATTTGTTATTTTTCTCTATAATGAAGTAGTGTGTCTAGTGCATCCTGGATTGTGTTTAACAAATCAAAGAGTGACCATTAGTTTTACAAATACAGATATATAGATACAGGCCTCCACTAATTATTCTAGAAATAAATTAATTCAACAAAGGTAACCCCTTTTCCTACATATTTTTTAATGGTTTAAATGTATACTCTACATGTTTGACCACATATGAACTATCATTTAGCCTACTATATGTTGTGTACGTGACTAATGTGCCCTATAATCACCAATAAATAAATTACTATTAGAGCACAAAATTGTTTACAAGATAACAAATTTCTTCATTGATCTAATCACTTAAATTTTGGTCTCAGAATGCACCATGCATTTTGTACATTTAAAATGTAAAAAATTTTCCTCCCGGACCCCCCTAGAGGGAACGCCCACCACAGTCTCACAAAATCCTGTGGGAAACACTGTATATATATATATATATATATATAACTATTTTTACCCAAGCAAATAAGTGTCAGGTAAATGGCAGTAATATGTGAACTACCTTAAGCCCAAAGTATACTTTGCTTATGTGTACGGCTGAATGCATATGGTGCATTCAAGTCATGTAGGAAAAATCATATTTACGAGCGGAACGCACATTAATGCTGCCACAATGTCGTAAATATGAGTCTGTAACTCGTTTTTTTTTTTTTTAAGCCCCAATCTGTACGAGTTGGGGGTGTGTCGGTGAGAAACATGGCAGAATACAATACTATAGGTATTTAGCAGTGACATAGTCAGGCTTTTCTATTTACAACTTAAATGCACCTGCTGTCGTAAACACGACTTCCCACCTCATAAATACGAACTTCCCAGGAAAGGCCTTGACCGCACCAATAGTCTTTCAAAGTACACTCCATCTGATAGTGTGCGCAAACACACACTCTACACATGCACACTAGAAAGTTTTATCTTTGTCCAGTGTCTGCGCTGTTTCTCTCCAGAAGACAGCAGAGTACGTGCAGTTAGAAAACATTGGGTGCGCGTACTAGGCTGATGATTTCTGTTACGTGCACTGTATACATAATCTTGCATACACATAAAAACTGAAGTATACTTTGGGCTTTAGCGTATGCTAATCTAATTAAAGATTATATAATCAAGAGTGGATCTAATCCAAAATCATTTCTCTTTCATCATCTCATTTTGCTCAGCTTTGTACCAGCTTGTCTCAGACCAATTCCCAGGAATGTAGCCTGAAGTTGACAAATAGAAAATATAATTCACAATCAGTGTTTGACACAAAACTAATTTCAATTGTCTCTATTTACAGGACAAGGCGTTACCACTGCAGCAGAACAAGGGTAAGGCAATATGTAATTCTGTTTCTTCATCAATACGATATATGTTCAGCATCATGTGTGAAGTCTGTCTGACCTCTTGCAATGTCTTTTTATTTTCATTGTATCATTTTTTTTGTAATTATTCTTTACCTGAATTTTAAAATTAATATGCTTTATCCTTTTGTTGATTCAGTGTTTCAATCAAAAAGAGTAATTTTATTGGTTAATCTGAATGAGCTCACCTCATGACACTAATAATCATGGAATGATTCATGAAATCATTCTTTTTCCTTGATCTTTACTCAAATATGGGAAAGGAGAAAAAATGTTGTTCAGCATCAAAGCAGTTTACCGCTGTTTTTCCACTTCTATAACAGATGGGCAAAGAAAAGAAAGACGCCCGTCAACTTAGCCCCAAGGTATGTATATACCAGACCTGTAGATTCCCTGCACGGGGCAGCGTGGCCATTTCAGTAAATATGGTCATGAACAGGACGGACGTTATCTGTGGTAGATGAGGAAAAACAGCAAGTATGAATTCCTCAGTTGTATAGAGGACAGATGTGGTAATTTTCTTCAGTGTTAAGACCATTGAGAACAGTTGATGTCCAAACCCAACAAAAACTTGAGTGTATATAGCATACAAACTGACTGTATGACTGCAAACTTATCGTACTCTGTGAACGTTTCGATTAATTTCTTGACCCCATTGCCCTTCTTCCTTCTCCAGAGATACAAGGGCCACCACTGAGAAAGCAAAAGGTCCTAGTCGACGAAGCTCACGAACAGACAAGGAGCCTGAGGAGGAAGCATCTGACAATGGGCAGAGAAAAAGAGCTGCTAGGCCCGGGTCAGCCTCATCTAACATAGGAAAAGGTACAGGTTACCATTGTAGTCAACTAAATGGATATCAGGCACAAATATTTGCTCTGCAAGTTAGATGTTGCCACGACTACTCATTTATACAATACCCGAGTTGCTTGAGTGCTTGTGGTTTACAGTTTAAAAAAAAAACATAAAAAAAAAAATAGTAGTCTCTTACAAGTATTGTAAAAAAAAATTAAATAACAGGTTTCATTTTGTATTTAACGAGTCAATTTACAATGTGTTATTTTGCCTAACATTATAACCTTAACATCCACGTCATTTGATGTCAATATTTGCAATATTTATAATGTCGATATTAAAATATTTGCATACATTGCATACATAAATTTCATTTTTAACAGTTAGCTTAGGGATATTATACAGCATTAGCCAGTAACAAAAATCACCACTTACAGGTCCTTCTTAAAAAATTAGCATATTGTGATAGTTCATTATTTTCCATAATGTAATGATAAAAATTAAACTTTCATATATTTTAGATTCATAGCACACCAACTGAAATATTTCAGGTCTTTTATTGTTTTAATACTGATGATTTTGGCATACAGCTCATTAAACCCAAAATTCTCAAAAAATTAGCATATCATGAAAAGGTTCTCTAAACGAGCTATTAACCTAATCATCTGAATCAACTAATTAACTCTAAACACCTGCAAAAGATTCCTGAGGCTTTTAAAAACTCCCAGCCTGGTTCATTACTCAAAACCGCAATCATGGGTAAGACTGCCGACCTGACTGCTGTCCAGAAGGCCATCATTGACACCCTCAAGCGAGAGGGTAAGACACAGAAAGAAATTTCTGAACGAATAGGCTGTTCCCAGAGTGCTGTATCAAGGCACCTCAGTGGGAAGTCTGTGGGAAGGAAAAAGTGTGGCAAAAAACGCTGCACAACGAGAAGAGGTGACCGGACCCTGAGGAAGATTGTGGAGAAGGACCGATTCCAGACCTTGGGGGACCTGCGGAAGCAGTGGACTGAGTCTGGAGTAGAAACATCCAGAGCCACCGTGCACAGGCGTGTGCAGGAAATGGGCTACAGGTGCCGCATTCCCCAGGTCAAGCCACTTTTGAACCAGAAACAGCGGCAGAAGCGCCTGACCTGGGCTACAGAGAAGCAGCACTGGACTGTTGCTCAGTGGTCCAAAGTCATTCGGAAATCAAGGTGCCAGAGTCTGGAGGAAGACTGGGGAGAAGGAAATGCCAAAATGCCTGAAGTCCAGTGTCAAGTTCCCACAGTCAGTGATGGTCTGGGGTGCCATGTCAGCTGCTGGTGTTGGTCCACTGTGTTTTATCAAGGGCAGGGTCAATGCAGCTAGCTATCAGGAGATTTTGGAGCACTTCATGCTTCCATCTGCTGAAAAGCTTTATGGAGATGAAGATTTCGTTTTTCAGCACGACCTGGCACCTGCTCACAGTGCCAAAACCACTGGTAAATGGTTTACTGACCATGGTATTACTGTGCTCAATTGGCCTGCCAACTCTCCTGACCTGAACCCCATAGAGAATCTGTGGGATATTGTGAAGAGAAAGTTGAGAGACGCAAGACCCAACACTCTGGATGAGCTTAAGGCCGCTATCGAAGCATCCTGGGCCTCCATAACACCTCAGCAGTGCCACAGGCTGATTGCCTCCATGCCACGCCGCATTGAAGCAGTCATTTCTGCAAAAGGATTCCCGACCAAGTATTGAGTGCATAACTGAACATAATTATTTGAAGGTTGACTTTTTTTGTATTAAAAACACTTTTCTTTTATTGGTCGGATGAAATATGCTAATTTTTTGAGATAGGAATTTTGGGTTTTCATGAGCTGTATGCCAAAATCATCAGTATTAAAACAATAAAAGACCTGAAATATTTCAGTTGGTGTGCAATGAATCTAAAATATATGAAAGTTTAATTTTTATCATTACATTATGGAAAATAATGAACTTTATCACAATATGCTAATTTTTTGAGAAGGACCCTGTAGATCTTCACTCAACCACTTCAAAATCATTTATAATAGTATAAGACAGAATTTACTGTATGTAGTCTATTCTCTGTCATTGTCCTCCTGCCACATATTCTCTTTGGCCGCTGTCATAGCTCGGGGGTTTGCGTTAAGAAAAACATGTATGGTTATTGTGTGCTTGAGTACTCGATGGCTCCCAACAGCGCTGACTAGTGGTTGAAGCAGTCGACTGAGTTGCAAAATATATATGTGTATATAGAAACTATATGTGTAAAAAATAATAATAATTTGATAATTGATGATAGATTAAATTGCACCAATAATGGATGTTACATTCTGTAATGTTTAAAAGGGAGAGTTCACCCAAAAATGACAATTATCACATAATTTCCTCACCCCCAAGCATCCTAAGTGTATATGACTTTCTTCTTTCAGCGAAACACAATCTGAGTTATATTAAATAATATCCTGGCTCTTCCCAGCTTTGTAATGGGAGTTTTTGAAGCTCCAAAAAGCGCATCCATCCATCCATCATAAAAGTAATCCGTACGGCTCAAGGGGGTTCAGAAGGCAATAAATGCCTTCTGAAGCAATGCGTTTTTCAAAGGAAAATAAAACTTTATAAATTAAAAATAAAAATATAACTTTATAAACTATAATCGCTGGCTTCCGGTAACGGCCGTACGTGAGTCTAGTTCCAGCAGACCTCTGACCCGACGCATGACGAATGCAAAAGAGAGAGCAAAACAAAACACCGATCATAAATTAAAACGAGAATTTTTAAAGACAAATGTTGGAGGATTTCGATATAAGAGGAGCTTGAGTTTGTTGCCCAGCCCTGTTTGTCTGAACCGCCAGAGGCGTCTACTCTCACCTAAGCTTACGCTACTCCTACATCCTACGTCATGTGTCGGGTCAGAGGTCATTCTTCCGCTGGAACTCGACTTGCCTAAGGCCTTTGCCGGAAGCCAGTGATTATAGTTTATAAAGTTATTAATATTGATATTTTTCTTACAAAAACCCATCGCTTTGCTTCAGGAGGCCTTTAGTAACTCCCTGAAGTGGATTACTGTTATGATTGATGGATGCACTTTTTTGGGGCAAAATCTTGTGTACCATTCACTCCCATTATAAAGCTTGGAAGAGCCAGGATATTTTTTAATATAACTCTGATTGTGTTTAGCTGAAAGAAGAAAATCATATACACATAGGATGGCTTGAGGGAGAGTAAATTATAGGATCATTTTCATATTTTGGTCTTGCACAAGATGTTTCAGCTAGGATCTGTTAAATGCAGAGAAAATCCACTGTATA
This sequence comes from Anabarilius grahami, assembly GCA_003731715.1. NCBI lineage: Eukaryota > Metazoa > Chordata > Actinopteri > Cypriniformes > Xenocyprididae > Anabarilius > Anabarilius grahami. The sequence goes on from RJVU01029436.1 coordinate 2,216,007, forward strand.
TCACAAGACAGTTTACCACAAATGCTGGTTGGCTGATTGAAATGTCTAATCTACCTTTTCTTTCCCCTGTCTTTCAAGAATCAAACACTGGAGCCAGTCCCACACAGGCAAAACGAAGGAAGTCAAAGTAATCATGAAAACCTGTGAATTGTACATTATTTTTTTGTTCTCTGAACTTGTTTTATCTGCTGTTTTTCCTTTTGTTCTGAGCAAGATAACCATGTACAGAAAGTTGTTTCTTTCTTTCTTTTTTTAAATCATGAAACTGTATTTTGTCCCTGGCTACTAGATTGAGATGATGTTTAGAATTGTGTATGATGTGTTTGTATGTCTTTGTTTTGGTGTGACTTTTTTTATTATTATTAATATTGATAAATTCTAGAGTAATCGTGTGATGCAGACTAAGAATAGAATCATTTCTGTTTTATCACAATATAATAATGTGACAGAATCAGAATTTTTACTTCCCGACCATGATGTATATCATGAATTAACTGCATTTCAATACTGTCAGCACCCATGTTCACCCATTTAGCCCCCAGATCACATGCATTAAACTATTTTTACTAGTGTACATCTGACTTGTTTTTTTTTTGTTTTGTCACTAAAACATGCAAATAGAAGTTCCCTCTCAAATTTGTATGTTTTTAAGACAAAAGTACCATAAGTTTTAACTTTTTTTTTGTAATTTAACTAGAAATATCAACTTAACAACTTAAATTAGAACAGATTTAAAGACGACTGGAAAAGTTCAAAATTGAATGCTGACATGCATACTGTGCAGTATATACTGATTAGTTGTGTCTTTGATATACCCTCAGTCTGTGACTTCCAAAAAGCAGTTTTTATTCTAACGCAGTCTAATCAAATAATAGTCAGAATTAGATGCAAACGTAATGGTTCTGATTCATTCATCACACAGGAAATGGAAGTTTAATATGTATTTCACCACAAAAATGAAACATCAAGGCTTGGCTGGGTTATTAGCCCCTGCTGGTAGATGTCAAAACCACAACATTTTTCTGAAAAAATAAAGTTTCTGTATTGAGAAGTAACCTTGTGATCTGACATTTTTTAAAGTGATTTGGTGTCCGAAAGAATAAGAATCATGGAGGACAGTGGATTTCTTGGGGAAATCTTGTTAAAGCCAAAATGTATAGAATAAAATGTAGTGTCCCATTCATTGACAACCATATAAACATTCACAGCCCTAGACATAAGAGCTAGCCAGTCAGTCTGGATTTGTGTTTATTAAACTTCAATCATTACTGCTTGCTATGGCTGGGGAATATATATGTGTGTGTGTGTGTTGGTGAGTAAAGTGTTAATGATTGAACTATATCATTTACTATATCATACAGTGGCATGCAAAAGTTTGGGAACCCCTTGCAGAATCTGTGAAAATGTGAATAATTTTAACAAAATAGATCTTACAAAAAGCATGTTATTTTTTATTTAGTACTGTCCTGAGTAAGATATTTTACATTAAAGATGTTTACATATAGTCCACAAGACCACAAAAATAGCTCAATTTATAAAAATAACCCCATTATAAAGTTTTAAATGCCCTTGATTCTTAATACTGTGTGTGGTTACCTGGATGATCTATGACTGTTTTTATGTTTTGTGATGGTTGTTCATGAGTCACTTGTTTGTTCTGAGCAGTTAAACTGAGCTCTGTTCTTCAGAAAAATCCTCCATGTCCTGCAGATTCTTCAGTTTTCAAGCATTTTTTGCATATTTGAACCCTTTCCAGCAGATGATTTGAGATCCATCTTTTCACAGTGTGGACGACTAAGGGACTCAAACACAACTATTAAAAAAAGCTTCAAACATTCACTGATGCATTAAGAGATAGGGGTGAAAACTTTTTGAATTTGAAGATCAAGGTAAATTGTACTCAAACATTTAAGTATCTTCTGTTGCTTCCGAAGGGCAGTACTAAATGGGAAAAAAAAGAAGATATTTCAACAAAATAAGAAAATTTCGGACATCATCCTTTTCAAATGTTTTCACCCCCCGACTCTTAATGCATCGTGTTTCCTTCTGGAGCATCAGTGAATGTTTGAACCTTTTTTAATAGTTGTGTTTGAGTCCCTCAATTGTCCTCAGTGTGAAAAGATGGATCTCAAAATCATAGTCCCTGCTGGAAAGGGTTCAAATATGCAAAAAATCCTCGAAAACTGAAGAACCTGCAGGACCTGGAGGATTTTTCTGAAGAACAGAGTTCAGTTTAACTGCTCAGAACAAACAAGGGACTCATGAACAACCATCACAAAACTCAATTCTGCAAGGGGTTCCCATGCCACTGCATCAAGGTATGCAATTTTATCTGTGCAGGTTTTTATTGGGTGGAGTTGTTCACATGTTAGAGCAGGGCCAGTGTCCTGCAGAGTTTAGTTCCAACCCAAAATCAGTGAGTGCTTGAAATTAAAAAGAGTTAATTAATGTGCAATATGACATGAAAGAGAACACACATTAAGTAGGCTTACAAGATGACAGACAGCTTTCTGTGCATGCCGTGCATCCGACGACAAAGATAAGTATAAAGATGCTCTAAATGTAGAAATTGTTCTAAATCTAAACGAATAGCAGAGTCCAGCCAATCGGAATCAATCCTGATTTAAAGAACGCTGGTGAAAATCAAGTTTTTAATGTTGTTTATATGTTTATAATATGCTTTTCAACTACTTTGCTTTGTATTTTTTTAGTCCAGAGTACCAAAGACAGGCACAAAAACACGGTTTGAAACCGCTCCTGTTTCCTACCATCACGAACAGGTAACCAATCCTGTCAACATGAGGAGTGGGACTTGAGTTTAAAAGCATTTGTGGATGCTGATTTTTAGAAGGCAGCTGTCTGATTCTGAGATAAGCAATATGATCACGGTTTGTAACATTAGCAACACATTATTAGCTGCATGATAACTTCACTTTTTGTTATTTGTCCGATATTGTAGAGAGCGATACAAAAAACACACATTCCCATTTGGACATCGACTTGTAGACAACTCTGTATACATCTCCCTCTTCTGAATCCATTTATTGTTCAAACATGTCTGAATTAAACCAATATTTCCATTTGCCATTGTGTTGCGGCAGCATTTTCTACAGTTACCGAGTGGATCAGGTAAGACAGAGCTGGTGTGATTGAGTGGAGCCGGGGACTAAATTACACATTCATGGACCTACGTATACTAAATGAAGCAAGTGTGTTGAGTTAAATTTAAGAAATTTGAAGGCATGAAAAAATTATTTTCACAGGAAAAAGTTTAAATGTGTCAATTTGATTATCAAAGATGAATTTTAAGGGATAAAATGATTGACTACAGTTGGACTTTACAGAGCTCAAGCATTTAAAGCAACAAATGACATACAGTATCTCACAGAAGTGAGTACACCCCTCACATTTTTGTAAATATTTTATATCTTTTCATGTGAAAACACTGAAGAAATGACACTTTGCTACAATGTAAAATAGTGAGTGTACAGGTTGTATAACAGTGAAAATTTGCTGTCCCCTCAAAAAAACTCAACACACAGCCATTAATGTCTAAACCGCTGGCCACAAAAGTGAGTACTCTAAGAGAAAATGTCCAAATTGGGCACAAAAAGTGTCAACATTTTGTGTGGCCACCACACTGCCTTAACCCTTTTGGGCATGGAGTTCACCAGAGCTTCACAGGTTGCCACTGGAGTCCTCTTCCATGACGACATCACCGAGCTGGTAGATGTTAGAGACCTTGCGCTCCTCCACCGCTTGAGATGCCCCACAGATGCTCAATAGGGTTTAGGTCTGGAGACATGCTTGGCCAGTCCATCACCTTTACCCTCAGCTTCTTTAGCAAGGCAGTGGTCGTCTTGGAGGTGTGTTTGGGGTCGTTATCATGTTGCAATACTGCCCTGCGGCCCAGTCTCCAAAGGGAGGGGATCATGCTCTGCTCATTCATGGTTTCCTCAATGAACTGTAGCTCCCCAGAGCCGGCAGCACTCATGCAGCGCCAGACCATGACACTCCCACCACCATGCTTGACTGTAGGCAAGACACACTTGTCTTTGTACTCCTCACCTGGTTGCCGCCACACACGCTTGACACCATCTGAACCAAATAAGTTTATCTTGGTCTCATCAGACCACAGGACATGATTCCAGTAATCCATGTCCTAGTCTGCTTGTCTTCAGCAATCTGTTTGCGGGCTTTCTTGTGCATCAACTTTAGAAGAGCCTTCCTTCTGGGACGACAGCCATGCAGACCAATTTGATGCAGTGTGCGGCGTATGGTCTGAGCACTGACAGGCTGACCCCCCACCCCTTCAACCTCTGCAGCAATGCTGGCAGCACTCATAAGTCTATTTCCCAAACACAACCTCTGGATATGACGCTGAGCACGTGCACTCAACTTCTTTGGTCAATCATGGCGAGGCCTGTTCTGAGTGGAACCTGTCCTGTTAAACCGCTGTATGGTCTTGGCCACCATGCTGCAGCTCCGTTTCAGGGTCTTGGCAATCTTCTTATAGCCTACGTCATCTTTATGTAGAGCAACCAGGGGCGTAGTTTGCGGGGGGGATGGGGGGGAGGTAACCCCCCCAATATTAAAATCCATCAGTTACAACGCCCCCAATATTTCAACATAAAAATCATGTCATATCATTAAAAATATGTAGAATTCATTTATTTTGTAACAATAATTTTGTTTCTAATCAAATATGAGTTTGTCATAATAAATTAGACAAAAAAAATACTCCCCCCTCCATTGAACCGACAATGCGCGTCGCACTTTCACCGAAACAACGTGAGTGGCGCTCTACTGTTTGAATGAGAGAGCACGGGTAGCGCCAAAAATGAACCGCTACCCAGCCAACTATATTAAACTGCTGGTCAAAGAGGGACGTTAAAATGAATAAAGCATGTACTGAGAAGGAGGTATGAGAATATTGTAATAGCTAAGTACACTCCACATATTTTAGCTAGCTAATCCATTGCAATTTAGCCATAACTATCACTGTAACCAGTTACCAAAACAGCCGTCTGTTTTGTTAGTTCATTTTTCAATAGTGTCTGTAATTATCAATGACAAAATTATTCACATCGGTGTTTGTTTTCTTCCTAAATTAATCTGACTTTTGAACGAATTGGCTGAATGAACGATTTAAGTGACTCACTCAATAAAAAAGCGAATCGCTGCCGCCTACTGGCGGTTTCAATATTTAACATAATTTCTTTCTTTTTAGAATCACTCAGTAATGTTAGAAATTGATAAATGATTATACATACATTTCATAAAGTTAAGGTGATAGATAGATAGATTATCCAATAACGCTACACATAAAACAGATTATTATTTTTAATTAAAAAAATAATAACAGGCAGCATACCAATGTTCAACCCCCCCAATGTTGAAACCAAATCTACGCCCTTGTACTGTAGTATGAACCAGAGCAGGACCGAGTGTTGTGGGAGCTGAACGAGGCCGCTAGAGTGATTGCGTAACACACGAGCAGCGAAACTTTTATTATGCCACAGTCGCCGGCGCCGCTTCCGCTTTTCCGGTCATGAGTATGAGGTAACACAGCTCTGTTTATCATATTAGATACATTTGATTGTGTTGAAAATTATGTTATAACATTACTCAGTGCGTTCGCTCGCTGGCTGCTGTGAGACACTTGTTTGAGACACACTGCAGTAAGATAGATCGATTTTAGAATATAGATCATATTTAATGCTGGATGGTTTGTGTTGATAAATGGAATGCAATTCATTTTAAAACATATTGTATGATGGAGAAAATGCTGTATTACTAAAAATAAAGCTGCATCTGATTATGCCATGTTATTAAAACATGTAAATATTAAAGCGTCTTTGGTGTTTCCATGGTTTCTACAAAATAAAACCGGAAACCGAGGGTAACACGGGTATGACGCAATTGACAGGCGACTCCTCACACGTCCCGGAGCCTTGGTTAAAATTGCAATTTTCTCACGATTTACAAATAGTTGCAAACATTTGGGATATTGTAAGTACTCAAGTGAACAAAATATATAACACTGGCCTAGTGGTTTTTGGATATTTTATTAAAATTCTTACATATTGCATCTTTATTTAAAAAAAAAAAAAAGCATTAGCGGCACAAATCCCATGTTTTTCTCCTTAAATGAACGAATTGTAATTTTCAAAAATATAAACACATACCTGTTTACCACATTATACACACGTTATACATTTACTGCATGATTTTCCCCAAGTACCTTATTTTATTTTTTATTTTTTTGTATGTCATTTTAAACTTTTTAAAGCATGGAGTGAATAAAAGTAAATAATATTTACTTTTTCTTAATTTCAGCACAAAATTGTAATGTTGACTACATTCAGTCAACTACCCTGCTACTTTCAGCTCTGTTACTTAATTAAAGGTAGCCTATAGTTCACCCCAAAATGAAAATTCTGTCATCATTTACTCCCCCTGAATGTTAGTAACCGAGAATGTCAGTAACCAAGCAGATCTCGCCCCCCATTGACAGCCATAGTATTTTTTTCCTACTATAGTAGTCAATGGGGGGCGAGATCTGCTTGGTTACTGACATTCTTCAAAAATATCTTCCTTTGTGTTCAGCAGAACAAAGAAACACATACAGGTTTGGAACAACTTGAGGGTGAGTAAATGATGACAGAAGTTTCATTTTTGGGTGAACTATCCCTTTAATGTAGGCAAAAACTGCAACCCTATTACTCTGAACCCTGTTACACATTCTGGTGTAGTTTATTATTTTATTTAAAGGTACACTATGTAACTTTTTTTTTTTTAAATTAACAATTATAAATTATGAGTCAATACATCATCAATACTGCTTCTAAAACGTATTTTTGTCTTACCCTGATTCACTATGCTAAAGGGTTAGTTCACTTTGAAATGAACATTAGCCCAAGCTTTACTCACCCTCAAGCCATCCATATGACTTTCTTCTTTCTGATGAACATAATCAGAGAAATATTATATAATCGGAAATATCCTGATGCATCCAAGCTTTATAATGGCAGTGATAGGGATCAATGAGTATGAGCTGAAGAAAGTGCATCCATCCTCGTGCATCCATCATAAACCCATTCCACACAGCTCCAGGGGTTGATAAAGGCCTTCTGAAGTGAAGAGATGCGTTTGTGTAAAAAAAATCCATATTTAACAAATTATGAAGTAAAATACAGCAGGAGTATCTAGCTTCCGCCCGAGCCAATTCAACGTACGCAGAAAGTGTAAAACTCTTGCAGTTCACAAAGCTTACGCTACGTCCTACGCATTCCCTATTCAACTTATGGAAAAAATGTAACTTACGTGATGCCAGTTTACACTTTCTTCGTAACTTCAATACGGAAGGCGGTCTGGCGGAAGCGGCATATTTTACTTCAAAAGTTTAAACATGGATATTTTTTACACGAACGCATCGCTTTGTTTCAGAAGGCCTTTATTAACCCCCTGGAGCCGTGTGGAGCACATATCCACAAATGCTGAACAGAGGAGAGTCTGCTGGCAAAAAGAGAATGTGATAGAGCTCGTAATAAACTCAAAATCAACATTGGCTTGGATTTTGGAGATGGTGAGAATTAAGAGATTTGAAAAGTAAAAGCGATGCGGAGATGGCATTTTTATTACTCAACAGGAGAGTAAGGTATTTTATGTAAGGGACAATGTTACATTTATTACACGGCTACTTGCCACATAAGTAATTAATTACACATGAAATATTGATCTGAGTCGAAATATTTTATTAGCTCTTTTCCGCTGAGAGAGCAATTGCTAGCGTGGCAAGTTCAATCTAGACGAACATTTAAGGGATACAGCACAGTCACACCACTTATTAAATGGCATTTCGCTATATAAATAATTATGTGGATAAGAGATATTGATATAAGAGATAATCGTACCTGTTTGTTTTCTTATATTCCAACAGTGTACAAAACAATAGTCACAAAATGGCAGCAGCTACGTTTGTATGAAACGAGAGAGCGAGTCCGCGATACCGAATGACATAATTAAATAACTGTACACAAAATATAGATTTGACTGAGTTTTAATATATTATTAGCTCACCAAACGCAAAACTTTGACGGAGAAAAAACTTTCCTAGTAAGCGTATAGCGCTGCTGACTTCAGAAACCCGGATGAGCCTGTGTTATCTGTTTTCAGTGGTTGTTATCGGGGAATAACATACCGCTGGATGGTGTGATTGACCAATCAGAATCAAGTATTCCACAGAGCTGTGTAATAATGAACAGATAAACTGCCATATGTAGTTCTCTAACAGAATTCATTGTAAATCATTATCTATTGTGAAGAGTCACGCAGAGCCGAAGCACAACCAAAACAATGTTCTTCTGCAAAATGCATGCAGTTTTGTTTTTAACCACTAGTGGGACAAAAGTTACACAGTGTACCTTTAATTTAGATTTTTATTTTTTTATTATTATTTTTTTTTATTTTTAGAAACTTCCTAGGAACTATTGAAACAAACAAAAAACCTGATAAAATAAATGGAAAATAAAACACCTAAATGTCATTTACATTAATTTGAGCATCTCTTGAGGTCAATGATCAGCATTTTCCAAATTTGTTCAAAAGAGAAAAAAAAGACTTCTTATTTTAAGATTTTCCAGCCCCATTTTGTGTCCTATTCATGGAAAGTACCAAAAGTAGAAAGTATGCATTCATTTTGAAATAAGAAATGACAGTTTTTCAGGGTTGGGCTTGTACCGATGCCACACTGGTGTTTCATATTGAGTGTGTTTGCTGCGAGAGGAATGCAGTACCTGAGTCTCACGCAGAGCAGACACCCATAACGAGCAGCTGTCTGGACTAGACGTGGACAGGAAGTTCACACTACCAGCACAACCTAGATCACCAACCTCCACCAGCACAAACGAATCTACCAGACAGAGCAAAACACCACACAGGAGAAATACAAATAGCGTGAGAATCAGTGTAGTATCCTATAATAAATATTTACTGAAAAATATTACAACTTGAAGTTCCAGTTATTTTTCCTTGAGGTTATAATGTGCACCAAATATACAGATTTCAATTTCAGGTAATTTGCATGTTTGAAGTCACAATTGCGTAATTATAATAAATGTTTTTTGACAAGTACCAGGACTTGCATGAGCAGGTCTTTGACACACCTTAGGTGGAGTCATTCTCTGATTCAAAAAGCCCAATTAAAAACCAGCTTATCAAGTAATATGCCATACTGAGCCATACTAAATACTAAAAATATGCCAAACTAAATTATAAAAAAAGAACTCAATGTATGGTATTTTCCATGTGTCTTCGTGCATTGCTAAAGAATTTTAGGTTGTAGTATTTGTAATATTTTATGTTTGTTATTGTATATACATGTTATTTTTTATATATATCGTTCCCCTTTTGTTTCTTAATATACAGTTGTGGTCAGAATTATTGGCACCCTTGGTAAATATGATCAAAGCTGACTGTAAAAATAAATCTGAATTTGTTTATCCTTTTGATCTTTAATTCATAAAATTAGCAAAAATCTAACCTTTCATTGAAGGAAAAGAATTGAAAGTGTGTGTTTTTCTACAAAACATGTTGGCCACAATTATTGGCAGTCCTACAAAAAGTAAAATATCTCTGAAGTATATTCCCATTCATATTCCCATTTTCTTTTAGCACACCAGGGTGATCATGAACATGAAATTGTCCAGCCATTACTTCCTGTTCCACAGATTCATCACAATGAGTAAAATCAAAGAATGTAGTTCTGATGTGCATCAAAAGATTGTTGAGCTTCACAAAATAGAAAGTATAAGAAAATAGCTAAAGCATTGAAAATCCCCATTTCCACCATCAGGGCAATAATTAAGAAGTTCCATTCAACTAAAGATGTTACAAATCTGCCTGGAAGAGGATGTGAGTCTAAATCGTCCTAATGCACGGTAAGGAGGAAAGTTTGAGTGGACAAAGACTCTCCAAGGATCACAGTTGGAGAATTGCAGAGATTAGTTGAGTCTTGAGTCTCAGAAAGCCTAAAAAAATATCAAACAGCACCAACATCACCAAAAGTTGTTCAGGAGGGTTTCAAGAAAAATCCTCTTCTCTCATCCAGAAACAATCTCCAGCATATTCAGTTGTCAGACACGACTAGAACTTCAAACGGGACCGGCTTCTATGGTCAGATGAAACTAATGTAAGAATTGAAAATATCTAAAGATATTTTAAAATGAACAAAGACATTTGCTTTACTGTTTCAACCCCCTCTCTCTTGCTACAAGGGCCATTTGGAAGGCTCAAAGGTGTTGATAGTGATCAAGCCCTGTATGTACATCGGGGGTNTGGATAAAAAGTACCCCATGCCAAGGTTAAATATACTGCTGGATCTTTAATGTTGTGGGCTTATTTTTCTGCTGGAGGTCCTGGACATCTTGTTCAGATACATGGTATCATTCTATCAAATACCAACAGATAAAAAATCAAAACTTGACCGCTTCTGCTAGAAATCCAATAATGGGCTGTGGTTGGATCTTCCATCAGGACAATGATCCAAAACAAACATCAAAACCAACACAAAAATGTGTCACTGAGCACAAAATTAAGCTTCTGCCATGACCATCCCAGTCCCCCGACCTGAACCCCAAAGAAAATGAGTGGAGTGAACTGAAGAGAAGAAGCACCAACATGGAGCTGGGAATCTGAAGGATCTGGAGAGATTCTGCATGAAGGAATGGTCTCTGATCTCTTGTCAGGTGTTCTCCAAACTCATCAGGCATTATAGAAGAAGAGTCAGAGCTGTTATCTTGGGAAAAGGAGGTTGCAAAAAGTATTGAATAAAAGGGTGCCAATAATTGTGGCCAACGTCTTTTGGAGAAAAACATTTATTTCATAATGTGATCCCCCCTCCCCCCCACACACTTTCAATTCTTTTCCTTCAATGAAAGGTTAGATTTTTCCTAATTTTATGAATTAAAGATCAAAAGGATAAACAATGCAGATTTATTTTTTCAGTCACCTTCGATCATATTTACCAAGGGTGCCAATAATTCTGACCACAACTGTAAATGATATAAAAAGTGCACCAATATATGATGATATGCTCCATTAACCTATGTACAGTGGGGTCCAATATGTCTGGCCACTAGAGAATTTTTTTTATTTTTCTATTTTATTTTTCTGTTGTTGTTGTTGTTGTTCATATATAATGTTTGGTTACACTTTATTTTAAGGTGTGTTTGTTACACTGTAAATATACATTTAAGTACTGAGTAATATTAAGTAACTACATGTACTTACCATAGGGATAGGATTAGGGTTTGGTTTGGTTTAGGGTTAGTTGCATGTAACTATGCATAATTTATAGTTATTACTATAGTAACTGCATGTAACATATGTAACAATGACACTGTAAAATAAAGTGTTACCTAATGTTTTTTTTTTTTGTTTTTTTGCTTTGTTTCATTTTAAATTTTTTCAAATTATAGTATTAACAGAACAATATGAGTGAAAAGTAGAATTAAAATATTAATATGAATGTAAAACGTTCTTAGTATTAGTGACAGCAACATGAAGTTTGTGCAAAACCACAATGATTTAAGATGGTCCAAAAGAGCATCTTGTTTGTCAGTGGAAACAAAAATGTGACCTTTTGTAGGAGTTTGAGTGATCAATGTCACAAATTTGCTTATTTGCTTAAAAATCCTAAAAATTTAGTTTTTAAAATGATTTATAGTCCTAAAACTGTATGCTTATTTCTGCATTTAAAAATCAAAATAAATGTTAAATTCCAGATTTTGAATGTGGTCTCATACTTTTGGACCCCACTGTATATGATATGCACCAATATAGTGTAAATGTAAGGCTCAATATACTGTTTTAATATAAAGGAATTTTCTGAATTGATTTTTCACATGTGTTTTACCTGTAATTTGATTTATGATTTGCATGTTTTAAAGTCACCATGAAATCAAATTGACAATTCTTATTTTTGTGGAAAATTGTAGTATTTATAATAAAAGATTTATCTATGCACTTATATTTACACTTATTTTTTACCCTCTAATCAAAATAACTTCCCTCTCTCTTGCAGTGACATCTCTTCTCTTCTCTGATGATGTGTTTACTGCCATGAGGACAACTTGTCACTCACATGAGATCGACCAATAGCAAACCACAACCATCCAACGATCCAATCAATTCCTGATGGACAAAATCAAGTCCCGCCCTTCATTTTTTTCTAGTTCGAGAAGCCATTTTGTTGGAATATACGTCACAATAGGGAAGGAAAGACTATTGAATCTTCAGTTTCATGCCGACTTTGAAGTTAAATGTATGTAAACTATGTCCTGGCAGAAAATTACCTGTACCTTTTCAGTTTTTTTACGTTTTTTTTCTTACACTGCATCTGCATCATTATCATAAGTCTTATTAAGTTTTATTTTGGGATATTAAAACTACAATACTGTGACCAGGGAATGAAAATATGGCCTATGTGCATTTAAAATGTCATTGGGTATACCTGCTCTTTCTGATGTGAGCCGTTTCTGGTGAGGTAAGGATTGTTATGGGATTGTTATATATATATAGGAAGTGGTGTTCACACTCACAGCCATCTTTGAGCTCAATGCAGTGTATTCTCTCCAGAGGCAGAGGGGGGCGCACTACCTTCAGCTTGTCTGATTTCTTCTGCATTTTGGTCATCAACAACACATCATTGAAGAGCAGGACCACAAGCTCCTAACATAACCAGAAATGAATGTTGAAATTCTGAGGCCAGTACAATAATCATTAATACGTCATAATCATATTCGTCTTGTCACTTGCCTTACTGTCCTTTCTTATTTTGACCTTCAAAGTTTCTTCCAGCAATAGCATCCGTATGACATTTGGTCCAACCCCCCTCATTGGGCTCGTCAAATCAAAGCAGCACAACTCACGAACATGCTGTGGGTGAGATCTCTCTGTTAGGCTTTTTTTTTTAAAGCAAACGTCATACAAACATTGTATCTTTTGTTTACCTTGTCTATTTCTTCACTCAGACCTTCTATCTTGTATCCCTCTATCCTTTGAGCAGCAACAGAAAGGGCTTGTTTCCGGTGCAAATAGTCATTGATAGATTCCAGAAAATTACTCACACTGTTCAACTACAAGAGAAGGAAAGATTGTGAGTGAGAAAAACAATGTGCAGATCTTTATCATTAACTTCAATGATAGAATAATGACTCTGCAGGCATATTCATATTCAAGAGAGCGAGAGGTATAGAGAGACAGAGATTGCAAGAATGATAACAAAGGCGATGCAGCTCAAGAGTTTGAATTTTCTCATATTTTTTAGTGGTGGGATAATATATATTAGATTATTATTACCAACTACCAAAAGTGGTTCTATTTTTATTCTATTCCATTATTATTATTATCATCATTCAATAAAATGATGAATTTAAAACAATTGTTTTGTATTTTATTTGTCCCCTTTTTTGGTTTAATGACAACAGCACTTGAATTGCAAGAGCAAGTGTTTGCAATGCATAATATATTTCTTATATATTTTAGTGTTCTAATCATGTTCTATAATCATGAAATTTCATCTTATTATATTTTCAATCTCAGATTTTAAATGTGGTCTCTTTTGAACTCAGTAGACATGCAGTTTTGTATTGTCGCTGTCAGATGGAAACCTTGTATCTCCAACTTTTGAGGAAAAGGAAAAAACTTGTACTTTTAAAAAATAAGTAAACACTGCATTATCAAAAGTTAGTATTGTGACTTTATAGGTGGTCAGACTCTTGCATGTTTCATATTAAATAACATTTTACCAAAATCAGGCTGAAATGGAGTTACAGTGTTTTTGACAAGCGAATTTTAGATAATTTCGGACATACATTATATTATACTAAGGTCCATCATTAGAACGGTCGCATCTGAGGCAGTAAGTGTATTACATTTTTATCAACTTACAGGTTCTAAAGTTTGCTATGTTTAGCTGTGTTTACTATTGTCAAGTTTTGAGTTTGACTATTTATGTTTAGAGTTTCTTCTTGATCTGTTTCTGTTCATTGTTTGAGTTCTAAGCTGGTTTTCTTGTTTTGTTAATTAGTTCTGTCCTTTGCCTGTTTGTTTCCAAGCTGTCTGATTTGATTAGAGTTTGAGTTCAGGTGTGTCCAGGTGTGTCTTGTTAATTAGCTCCTCGGTTCACTGTGCATTTAAGCCCTGTGTTTAGTTCAGTTCAGAGTTATAGCATTGGCTATAACTCAACGATAAATGCTTGACTAAGGCCCTGCTTCCACCTGGTATTAAGATGTGTATTGGTTGATCGTATCACAAGTGGATGAGGGGGACACATACCCGGTATTTGAATCCGTCTCTCTTGTCCACTTTCAACCACTTCTGTCCTGATTTCTTTGAGGGGAGGGTCTATGGGCGGGTAAATGTATGTTTTTTAAAGATCTTTTGATCTAATGGGCAAAATATCGTTGTGCAATCTACATATGAACGAGCCCAGAGACGACGGAAAAATATATGGAGAGCAGCAGCTTTCGTTTCTTCTCTGATTGCCGCAAGACCGGCCGAACGTGGTGAGTGCGTGTTAGAAATAAGGAATGGTGAGAGAACATTGTGCTTGGTACGTTTTTCTTCTTCAAACCAAACTTGGGTCTTCAGCCGACAAAGTTTAAATCCCATCTGGCTAGCGTGCTTCCCATCATGTTTATGCTTTAAGTCAGTAGGCGGAGAGTAGATAGTCTTTAGTGGCTGTTTGAATGCATTCAACTACATGAGCATTTCCACTATGAAAGCAATCCAGTCGAATGCGGTTTTGACTACCTCTGGAAGTTGGATCGAAAGTGGACAAGCTCAAAATGTTTACACCTGTATTTAGCGTTCTCCACTTGTGATCTGATCGACCAAAACACATCTTAATACGAGGTGGAAACAAGGCTTAAGACACTCTTCTCCTCTTCTCAAATAAATAAAACATTAACGCAGTGTCTCATTCCCCTTCTCAGGGAACCGGGGTTACAGCTGTAAACTGAGATGTTCCCTTTCGAAGTGGAACAGAACACTGCATCTGGATTGATGCTATGGGGAACAAATACCCACTCTGCCATGCTGAGGAATCCCTGCCTCATTAGCTGTGCCTATGCAAAGTCTTTACAGCCTTCCTCCCTTCCTTGTGGGCCAGGCGTTAGCCACATGTGGCCCAAGAGCAGAGGTCTAAGGTTTAGCTACATCAACTTCTCTTGCATGGCACAGCTCATCAGGAATACTTGCTCATGGAGATCTTTAAACTGTCTCCTTGGCCTACCACTTCCTACAGGGGGAGCATTTACAGCACATCTATAATAAATATTCACCATTCTTGTAACATAGAACTCCAGCCTCTAGGGAGCCGCAGGGGATCTTCAGCTCTATCACCAATGAACAATCAAGGATAAGAGCTCATACCCTGCCTGGACTCAACCAGGATCCCAAGACTTCTGGCACCTGCAAAAGTGCCTGATAACAAAAAGGAATGCTATAAGGCAAATTACCTCTACTTGTTAGGTTCTAAGGGATTGGTTAAGGCTCCAACGGGACACTACTTTAAGACCCCAACAGTGGGTTATGGTTCTACTCAGCACTCAACCCTGAAGAACCGCCTAACAAGGGGAGCCTGCTAAGTGCTAGCTGCAACCTTCCATACACCATAACTGGGCAGCTATTCTACTTAAAGACCACAGAATCCTGGAGGAGTCAGCTCAACCCTCTTAACATACTCATCTAGGACCTGCTGCAGCCTATACTTGATTCAAGCAGCACTAGCCATAGTGACATGAACAAGGAGGGATGCCCCCCAGTAAACATCCTCGACTCATTCGCGTTGTCCGCTACCTGCCTCCAGTCCTCAGACTGTGATGGGCAGCAACAGAAAGGGCTTGTTTCCGGTGCAATAGTCATTGATAGATTCCAGAAAATTACTCACACTGTTCAACTACAAGAGAAGGAAAGATTGTGAGTGAGAAAAACAATGTGCAGATCTTTATCTTTAACTTCAATCATAGAATAAAGACTCTGCAGGCATATTCATATTCAAGAGAGCGAGAGGTATAGAGAGACAGAGATTACAAGAATGATAACAAAGGCGATGCAGCTCAAGAGTTTGAATTTTCTCATATTTTTTAGTGGTAAGATATTTCATATAATATATATTAGGCCCTGCCTCCAGTCCTCAGACTGTGATGGGCCAGGTCCCCTAGAGGTCTTAGGTGAAGATTTAGACCAGCGCAGGAAGAACTTCCTGAAAGCCACCGACCACTCCCTCGCCTCTCTAAATTTTCCGACTACCGTTTTCAGATGTGCCGAAAAGTTCTAAGGGCGAGACCGGCACATCAAGAAGAAAGTTTTCTGTCTCTCGTGCCCCTAAACTAGATCCAATCTAGTCGTGGTGCAAGCCATTACCCCCAGCAGTTCCTCGTATGCAGGGCTGGCAGGCTGAGAGGACACACTGCAAGTGATATCTTTGCCCTCATCAACTAAATCCGCTTCATCCTGGCTGGATGGTGCCAGCAACATGCTATCTGCTGGATCCAAAGACTCAAGAGAGAGTACATCCTGATCCATCAGATTGCTCGAGCCAGTGACTGAGGAACGCAAGAGAGACATACATTTCTTGAACTCCTCAGCCAGCTCAACCTGCAATCCCCACGACTTAATTCTCCGCTGTGCCTCAACTACCACAGGGCCCGAGCCTCGGGGTGCAGATGCTTGTCCCGCATCCCTGGAGAATAGGGCCAAGCACAAACAGAGCTTGCTCATTGTGCTCTCAAGAGATCTGAATGTGAATGCTCCTCATTCCAGAAATATGATGCACAGGTCGTGTGTGTCCTCAGTCAAAAATCTGGAACACAGAGGCACACACTTCCTGAAACACTTGCTTGAGTGCTTATCCATGATAGTTGTCTTTATACGAGCTAACACAAACACACAGCTCCTGAAAGTCCTGTCCCAAATAGCACACTTCATATGCACTTTCGGTCTTGTGGACTTACAATGGCTGCCACGTGCGCGTCTGTTGAGTCCGATTTGTCAATTTTAGGTTTCAGAAGGGTGCTCACAAGTGCCCCCTTTGAGGTCGATATTAGGGCTGCACGATTAATCGTAATCGAATAGAAATCGCGATTTGGCTTAGTGTGATTATGACATTGCAAAGGCTGCGATTTTTAATTATATAAATATGTATACAGCGTGTTAGTGAAGAGCTGCTCTGTGATCTGAGAGCACTGCATTAGAAAAAGCAACACACATCAAATATACAAACTTTCCAAACATGTGAAGCCTTTATGAACTTCTTTTCTAACAAAAGACAACATTTAACGTGTTTTTACTCCAAACTCACTTCATAACTTCAATTGAGTGTTTGCAATAGCATTTTGATTAGCATTGCATTATTATAAATATACTTTATTACGGAAATACCCGAGAAGGCTTGAAGAAAACATATAAACCATGTATTGTTGTAGTCGTCTGTTTATTTTATTAATGTTTAATCAATCAAAGCATTTCTGCCTTCTTTTTATTCAGTCACAGCGATAGCATGATGCCCATTGGGGATTTCCTGGAACAGCGTATATTTGGAGTATTTGGAGTATCTGCTCAGGGGCGCCCTCCAGCGTCCAGTATGAAACAGACACGTTTAGCGCCAAGTAAAGCTCACTCAATCCTATTCAGGGTAAAAATAGGAAAAATAATTCCTCTCTCTAAAGAACTTTGAGGGAAACATATAATCAATATGTTTCTCTCCAGCGTACATAAGTGTACAGGGTTTTTTTTCCACAGTGGATGCATAAGAGGCACGTTGTTCATATTATTATACATGGACTCCATTTTTGATTTTGCAAATCTCCTATCAAAAATAAAGAAATTGAGACAGATTTTTAGCATAATAATATAATATTTGATATTAAACCTTTCTAATGATTTATAGACATACTGCTTGCATGTTAACAGGTAACCCCACATTTTGTCATACAAGTTTTAAATATTATTTTCTAATTATTATAGTTATATTTATAATTAAATACTAATGCTAAATACTTTAATAATGAAAGTTATTACAACAGTAATTTCTTATTTGGTTTAATATTTTTATTTAGCAATAATGATAATAATAATAAAAATAGTCAAAATAATATTAGCACAAAATTTCGGGCCAAATTGTGCAGCCCTAGTACAAACAAGCAAAACAAGCCTGGAATTGAATGAATGAATGAATGAATGAATGAATTAATTAATTAATTCATTTTTTTCATTTGTTTTATAAAAATCGCATTTTAAATCGCAAATCGTAATTTTAACCAGAAAAATCACAATTAGATTTTTTTCTCCAAATCGTGCAGCCCTAGTCGATATGTGCCCTCGATGCGCACTTTTGTTGAGCCCGCACTGGTGACTTCTTCCTGACAGTCAAAGCGGCGTTGTACATCATGAAAGTGCAGACTCGTAGGAAGATCGCAAATGTTTAGGGTGCCATTTGGGACAGGGCTGAAGACAAAAACACTGATGATGTACAGTGGGTACGGAAAGTATTCAGACCCCCTTAAATTTTTCACTCTTTGTTATATTGCAGCCATTTGCTAAAATCATTTAAGTTCATTTTTTTCCTCATTAATGTACACACAGCACCCCATATTGACAGAAAAACACAGAATTGTTGACATTTTTGCAGATTTATTAAAAAAGAAAAACTGAAATATCACATGGTCCTAAGTATTCAGACCCTTTGCTCAGTATTTAGTAGAAGCACCCTTTTGATCTAATACAGCCATGAGTCTTTTTGGGAAAGATGCAACAAGTTTTTCACACCTGGATTTGGGGATCCTCTGCCATTCCTCCTTGCAGATCCTCTCCAGTTCTGTTAGGTTGGATGGTAAACGTTGGTGGACAGCCATTTTTAGGTCTCTCCAGAGATGCTCAATTGGGTTTAAGTCAGGGCTCTGGCTGGGCCATTCAAGAACAGTCACGGAGTTGTTGTGAAGCCACTCCTTCGTTATTTTAGCTGTGTGCTTAGGGTCATTGTCTTGTTGGAAGGTAAACCTTCGGCCCAGTCTGAGGTCCTGAGCACTCTGGAGAAGGTTTTCGTCCAGGATATCCCTGTACTTGGCCGCATTCATCTTTCCCTCGATTGCAACCAGTCGTCCTGTCCCTGCAGCTGAAAAACACCCCCACAGCATGATGCTGCCACCACCATGCTTCACTGTTGGGACTGTATTGGACAGGTGATGAGCAGTGCCTGGTTTTCTCCACACATACCGCTTAGAATTAAGGCCAAAAAGTTCTATCTTGGTCTCATCAGACCAGAGAATCTTATTTCTCACCATCTTGGAGTCCTTCAGGTGTTTTTTAGCAAACTCCATGCGGGCTTTCATGTGTCTTGCACTGAGGAGAGGCTTCCGTCGGGCCACTCTGCCATAAAGCCCCGACTGGTGGAGGGCTGCAGTGATGGTTGACTTTCTACAACTTTCTCCCATCTCCCGACTGCATCTCTGGAGCTCAGCCACAGTGATCTTTGGGTTCTTCTTTACCTCTCTCACCAAGGCTCTTCTCCCCCGATAGCTCAGTTTGGCCGGACGGCCAGCTCTAGGAAGGGTTCTGGTCGTCCCAAACGTCTTCCATTTAAGGATTATGGAGGCCACTGTGCTCTTAGGAACCTTAAGTGCAGCAGAAATTTTTTTGTAACCTTGGCCAGATCTGTGCCTTGCCACAATTCTGTCTCTGAGCTCTTCAGGCAGTTCCTTTGACCTCATGATTCTCATTTGCTCTGACATGCACTGTGAGCTGTAAGGTCTTATATAGACAGGTGTGTGGCTTTCCTAATCAAGTCCAATCAGTATAATCAAACACAGCTGGACTCAAATGAAGGTGTAGAACCATCTCAAGGATGATCAGAAGAAATGGACAGCACCTGAGTTAAATATATGAGTGTCACAGCAAAGGGTCTGAATACTTAGGACCATGTGATATTTCAGTTTTTCTTTTTTAATAAATCTGCAAAAATGTCAACAATTCTGTGTTTTTCTGTCAATATGGGGTGCTGTGTGTACATTAATGAGGAAAAAAAATGAACTTAAATGATTTTAGCAAATGGCTGCAATATAACAAAGAGTGAAAAATGTAAGGGGGTCTGAATACTTTCCGTACCCACTGTATATTGCAGGTGCCCTCTTATACTCACAGGCGCTCCGGTACTGATGTCATGGACTGTCATTAGTAAAATTGTTATGTTGGTACAAGTGTTTTAGACACTGGTCACGTTGATGCCATTCCACATAGCGTCAATCCAGATGCACTGTGGAGTTCCACTTCAAAAGGGAACAAGCAGAGATGGTCCAAGCTATGTGCAACACTTCATTCATGATAGAGGTGGGGTGGAGTTATGAGTTTAGACAGGGTTTAGTCACAAGCTCCACTTAATACTTTTCATTGGTTAGATATTTGCAAAACCCACAGACAGATGTAAATGGTGACCGATAGTAATGATTAATGGAGAAAAAAAAAAAAGGGAGATACAAGGTTTCCACCCGAAAGCAACAATATATCATAATTTATATAAGTGTTTTCTGAGAACCCCCAATGGGCTCAATATAGTGCTAGGGGTCCGTGAAAGTATTGGTTTAGACCAATAGGGCCTATTTTTTTTTTGAAAGCACTAGACTTATAAATTTGAAATTAATTTAAAAAAATATTTCCAGATAATATTATGTCTACATAAATGGCAATTATTTTTTACTAGTAAAAACATTATTTAATCCTGTTTTTATTATATTACACGTACAAGAGGTTACACAGTACAAATGAAATTTACAATATATGATGTGATTCATCAACATTGTGTCACAGTCTCACCATTCTCTCAAGTGCGTTTTGGGTGGGGAGGTTTTGTGTGGTCTTCTGAACAGCTTTCAGCAAAAGAGGGTATTTTGTTATTCTCTGGTGAGGTTTGGCTTGCATGTCGCCCAATCTCATTCGCCCACACTGCGGATGATTCTCCACCCACTGCGAAACAAATTCCATCAAGATAATCAGGAACATCATGCATGCATGCATGCATTTATCTTCATGCATAAACAAATTTGATTTTAATCTATGGCTTTTGTGCATCTGTGGTATGAATTGTGCATCTGAAGTTATACCTTTTTTTTTGCCTAAATGATCAAATCACGTCAAAGCACGTTAACTTTAACAGTATGGTGCAGTTCTGTTCTTTGACATTCTATATTTTGTCTTGCATTTAACTGTACAATTAGTCAATTAAAAATAATATTAATTAATTTTAGGGCTTAATGTGCAGTTGCTTCTACTATGTACCCTTCAGGAAACAGCTCACCCCCATAATCAACCACTACAGTCAAACCACTATGAAGGCAGGCGATCTTACAGTCATTTCTAACCTGCTTACTCTGCATACTGTCCACTGGTGCAAAAAACATTGACAGGGGAACTTGGTGGGGGTAAACAGTTCGTTCGAAATGTGGAAAACAAATTCACACCTCTCCACCCATTTCTTATGTCTATATTTAATATTTTTTTCCAGCCTTAATTTAGCTTCAGATAAAAAATAATGTTTTTTTTCCGCTTAAGCTATTATTGAGTTTCCTTAAATGGTTTTTCAAACAAGATCTATTAAATCTCATTGAAATATCAGCAAAAAAGAACTGAAAAACACAGCATTGTACACATTAACATTAAACACAACTCAGATTGAATGGCTAAATCAGGGGTGTCCAAACTCGGTCCTGGAGGGCCACTGTCCTGCAGAGTTTAGCTCCAACTTGCCAATACCCCTGCCTGGAAGTTTCTAGTATGTCTATAGTAAGACCTTAATTAGCTGGTTCAGGTGTGATTAATTGTTTGCATATTTCAGGCATTTTTCAGTGACCCTTTCCATGAATGAGTCATTGAATCATCCATTCAACTGATTCATTCAAAAACATTAGGTGTGTTCAACTTGAAGTGAATGCTTGCTTTCGTGCTTTTTTTTGCGTAATTATTTTTTTCAATCGAATAATCCTTTGCTTTTAACATATGAATATGATTTACAGTACCGTAAGATAGGTGTGAAATTGTGGGTTTGTGTCAAGCTGTCTGCGTGCAAACTCCACATTTCTCTCCTCTTCCCAACAGTATTCAAAATATGCAGGAAAACGGTCAGGAAACTGGAAGAGATGAAAAATGAGGGAGAAAGAATGAAAGCAAATTTAGAGAGGGGATGGCAAATGTAGAGCTAAATGTTTATTGCTAAACTTTATTGCTTATAATTTAACGAACAACAGATTTATCATATTTATCATACCTGCAAACATCCTGCCTGAAGTTTCAGGGGGTCAAAAGGTCGTCCAGTGAGACGGACTTCTTGTAACATTGGATACATCACTTCATGCCAGAAGAGTCGATGTGCATCAAGGATAGAAGGAAGATTGGAAAAGAGCATTGTGGGGCTGACCTAAGAAAGAAAGAAAGAAAGAAAGAAAGAATGAAAAAATGGAAAAAGATTAATTGATACAGATGATTGCCACAGACATGTGTGCTGTCACCCACACGCTCTACGACAGAGAAAAATACATTTCCATCTTGTCCGCACAAAAAGTTTCCATTTGTGACATCACCGGTAATGCTCCAGATTATATTCAATGAACAGAATGAGTGATCTCAGACAAATGATAGTGAATGGCACATTATTTGACCACACTTCTGTCAAGCTTATGCAGACAGTCTGCCTGCTCTTTAAATATGCTGAGTATTTAACTCTAGAAGGTCAATTCATAAGAAAGGGGTTTCATGCATATATGTGAAAGATGAGACGAGATGCACATACTTCCTGAAGGAATCCGTATCCATGACAGTGTGACAGTGCTGCCAGCACGAGCTGTGCAGAAATGAGGATGTGCATTAGCCAAAACTTCAGCAACTGTGGTACATGCATCATTTATATATTTTAAAAAAAACAACTTAAAAAATGCATGAATATTCAATTTGGATATCTGCAATTCTTTGATTAATGTTGTTATTGTGAATCGATTGTCTATATCTGAACAAATAAACTGTAATAAATCAATAATAAAAAAAAATATCTGTAATCATACTTCTTTGGCAATAGTGAGTTTGTTGATGTAGGTCAGCTCAGTATTAAGAAGCTCCCACAGCGCCTCCTGCTGGTGTCGCTGGTTTTTTGACATAAACTACATAGAGACAGAATGAAATAGATTTGTCATTAAAACTCCAACATACAATAAACATACTTCTGCTGTCTTCTCTGTTCTGCCCACTCTCGTTTTTATCCACTACATTGTATTAACTTGAAATCAAAATTGATTTTGATTATTGATTGGTCTTATTGAGCATGATTGTTCTTTTGGCAGACATCACCAATCACCCAACCTGCTTTGCAAACATTATGCCTTTTCATTATTTAATGGTGCATTCCATTTGTCCTTGGAAGAGGGAAATTCCTAGTTCCCAGTTAGAACTTTTAACTGGAACGCCCCCTCAAGTCAGAGTCACAACTGTGTTTGTACTATAAAGGTAAAGGTTTGCCTGGACGCATCCATCTTATAGTTTTCTGACCTGTGTACTAAAACACGGTCAACTCAGGTGTAAAGTCATTCCCAGCTACGACATCAATTTCCGAGGTAAATGAAAAGCAGCATAATTAATCAAGTTCCAAAATGTATCTGCAGCGGTCAGGTGGTACAGCAACTCAAATCCTGAGTTTACAAGTTCCGAGTTTTACGAAGGCATGAACACAAGTCGGAATCTCGTAATAATGAATGACCTTAAAGCTGCAGTTCGTGAGTTTTGCCTCTTTGTCGCCATCTCTTTTTGAATCCCGCAATTGCAGTTATTTGCGGAATTATCTTTACGTGGGTTGTGCATCGGCACGGCTCCTCAGCGCGGATGAATCTAATGTTTGCTGTCAGTCACCACATCGTGTGGATACTGTGCTTTGGAATCACAGATTCAACGTCTTGGAAGTATGAACAAAATAAGAATTTTCACCAGAAAATGTTATCTGAACAAGTAAGTAACAAATCTGCCACTTTTGTTCTGACCAACTTAGAAAAAAATACAATAAATGACGCTGCCAATGGTGATTAAATCTAACTATCACTTAGCTCGGATCACGTCAAACTGTGCAAATTATTATTATTGTGAATATTAGAAAGAAAAAAAAACATAAGCTTGAAGGTACACTCCTAACCCCACACCTAAATTCATAAATACGTAAATACGTAACCATGAGTGCAGCGTAAGCAGATCATATGAAAAGTACAAATGAGATCATACAAATTCATACAAATTAGCAACCAATTCACCAAAATGTAAAATAGTTACGAATTGCCATGAGAGTGTGTTGGAGAGACCGCAAAAGCATTGAAATCATTTTTTTTTTACCTCGCATCTAAATTTTCCTATCACCATGTCCCTTTAGGGGCTGCATAGAATTATGTCGGGTTTTGGAAGTTTCAAATGTCATTTGTTTTTTTCTCCAAATTGTCTCTAGTTATCTGTCTCTCCCATTCAACCATACCTCATGAGAGTGCACTAGGTCTGTCCAGCTTTTTTCCAGTATTTTTTCAGTACCTCCCTGCCCCCATGTCCACCTCAGGTCAGCAGGTATGATGAAAGATTCCAGAACTTGTTTCAGTGCATCCACCTGCCCCTGTACACCACCAGATCGTTCCTGAGAGAGAGAAATAACAGAAATATAATGAAAAAAATTGTTGTTTAGTACAAATACAGCATGCAGACAGAAAACACACCTCCTCCAGCATAAACATGAACCCAATTAAGGCAAAAAATGAATTACCTCCAATGTGCCATTTTTGTCAGACACTCCCTGGCTGAAAAGTGCCTGCTTTAATGTACCCCTGGTCTTCATACCGGCAGATGTTCCCTTGCTCACGGTAGAAAAGTCCACAGCTGACCTCTGCTTCTTTTTCTGACAATGCAAAATTGATATGTGACATGGCATTCCTCATAGCCCTGAATACGCAGAGGACACTGATTTTTTGGTACAAATGTTATTCCATGACAGGATTCACACAGGGGCAGTTGTGGCCTAATGGTTAGAGTGTCAGACCCAAAGATTGCAGGTTTGATTCTCAATACCAGCAGTAAATGACTGAGATACCCTTAAACAAGGCACATAAACCTTGCAAAAATGGCTGCCCACTGCTTCAGTTTGCTGTGTGTGTTCACTACTCACTGCTCCTAATGTGTGTGCACTTACCTGGATAGGTAAAATGCAGAGGACAAATTCTGAGTATGGGTTACCATACTTGGCCTTCACTTTCTCTAAACTTCTAAACGCGAGCACCACTATGTTTCAGAATGAAAGCAGTTGAAATCTGTGTTTTATTAAAAAGACTCCTGAATCTGTGTTTGAGGGCACCAGGTTCCTGTAAGCTAAAATGGCAGCGGAGGGTGCCAGCAACTCCAAGGTCCAAGGGTTTGATTTCCATGGCCATGGACCACAGATGTTGATAAAAGACTCAATGATAAATAATAATGTCCTAAATAAAGAAAATGATTTTTTTTTAAATATGCCAGGTTCATAGACATGAAATTTTTACATTCATGTTGGCCTTGTATGGTTTTGGAAAAACATACTGTATACCATGTAACAAGCCTACTATTTAATCAATCAATCAATCAATTTTCCTTACAACTTGAATATTTGTGATTTTAAATATTTTTCAAGGTAAAAAGTCTATCTTTATTTATTAATTCATAAGTTATTGGGATATAGAGGGACAAATTACAGATGATTATTAACGTGTTTTTATTACATAATAATGTTTTTATTCATTTATTTAAATATTTAATTTGGATTAATTGGCCCTCCATATTGGGAGGTTGTTCCACATATTTATTTATTTATTTATTTTTTACATACAATCTGAACTAACCTTGTTATGTAGCTAATAAAAAAGATTCATATTTTAGAGACTTATTAACCTTGACGCACACCCATGATTGGTTTTTAGGAATCCCCTTTATGATATTATTTCCTTTTTGACAAAAGATTTTCAAATGTTTATAAATGTAGTAGCAAAACTGTTTCACTGCTTTTTCAATAATAAAAGATTATGCACAACTACTTAGATTTGCCTTACAAGAATTAATGTTATTTATTAAGGCTTTTTTTTTTTCATTATTATATCAGCACAGTAGTACCTCCCTGGAATTTCTGACTATTTTAGATAGTCACGTTATTGATCCAAAATACAATGCAAGTCAGTTTGGAGAAAAGCATCTGCATACTGCAAACATGATCCAGTGCTGAATAATAATCTTATGAATTCAGTACCTGGTAGCCTATGGTATTGTATCGATGTTTCTCTCGTGCCCTCCGCTGGCTGACTGATGGTACTGCAGTAAATCCATCAGGAACGACGGTGTCTGCCTCTTTCTCTTCCTCCCGCTGTCTGTCACTCTTGTCACCGAGGGCAGTTTCCTCTGGGGCCATGACATCGCTCAGTTCCGGTCCTTTTGATGGAATACTAATGTGCACAGATAAGATTACAAGAGGATTAACAGCTTCACACTTGAACGAGAATAAGATGAAAGACAGTGGAAGAATAAACAGGGAAAGCAAATCAGTGTAGTAATGGCAGCATGAGTGATTACAGAAAAACAAATCATGCTATGCTTCATTTGTCACTGTGCATATAATGCAAAATAAAGCATAAAAAACTGTAAACCACAACTGGAAGGAACTGATACCAGACTTCTGAAGCCCACTGTCAGCAGTGACCTTTAACTCTCAAAATCTCAAACCCCACTTGTTTTTCATGTTTATAATTTTCCATTGACGTCTGTTGTTTTTAATTTGAGCTAATGATGACTTCTATTGATTTATATATAAAGTTAAATGAATTTTTTTACTGAATTTGTCACAAAAATTTACACACACACACACACTTGTATACATGGTTTACATGGACTGTACATAGACATAATGGTATTTATACTGTACAAACTGTATATTCTATCCCCCTACACTACCCCTACCCCTAAACCTATCCATCACAGAAAACATTCAGCAGCTTTTGAAAAAAAAAAGAAAAAAAAAGCACAGTTTACTATTATTTTAAGCCATTTGGTTTACAAGGACACAGGAAGTGTCCTCATAAACACTGTTTACGTTGTAATACCCATGTCATTATACACATTTGTGTCCTTATAAACCATGTATACAAGAACACACACACACACATCACAAAAATCTTTCTGCATTTATACATTTTCAAAATACATCATTTAGTGTGATTTATAAGCTGTTTTCCTCATGGGGGCCAAAAAGAAAAAAGAAAAAAGATGTCCCACAAGTTCAAAGATCCATCCATTTTATCCCCACAATAGGGAATACCTGAATCACACACATAAACACACGTTAACTTTGCTATCTAAATGGAGACATTGCTTTGATTGTTTTTATATGCAGCTAGTTATAAGTTCTATAACCTAAATCTCATCTTAGCTTACTTCTGCGGAAAAATTAGTCTGCAAAATATGGTGCGAATACTCAATTTGCAAGCGACTCTTGACATGGACAGACACACCGAAGCTAAACAAACATACCCTTACTGGCTCTGATTCACACCATTCACTGTAACTCAGGTGAGTCATATTTACCCAGGTATGAATCTCATAGGCAAGAAATCCATTATTGTGTGATTCATAAGTCTCACACATGTTCTGAGAAAGAACTGAGAGTCAGCCCACGTTTGACATCATTTTTTGGCAATACACCAATTCCGCTTAAACGCACCTTGTCAACATTATCATCAACCATCAGTTGAAGGTAAAATACATTTGCAAATTCAAATTTCTACTTATACATAAAAGCATAAAATGGGATATACATCGGTGATATAGAAGTAACTTCGCTTAAATCAACGTCAAAATCTGCTGCGAAAGTAGATTTACTTATTATTTAGATGTGATTCTTTTTTTAGAAAATCTTCTTAACCAATCACACAAAGTCACACACACACACACACACACACACTGACTCTGGCAAGTCTTCCTCAGTAGATACCTGGATTTATCAGTGTCCATTTCCCTCAGACAGACATCTTTCTCTCCCTCTTGTCTTCCTGACTGAGTCCTCTGTGTCATTCTCTTTTTTGTTCTTCTTTAACCCTTCCTTCAGTAACAGGTTGAGCAAGTGAGACCGGATTCTTCAGTCTCAGATCTCAGGCAATGGCTGCACCCTGAGAAGATAAACCTGATTATAGGCCATTAGTGCTTTCTGATGTGATTGACAACCAACAGGTTGATCACAGGTACATAACAACATGTAAAGTTCATTTAATTAATTGTTTAGACAGGGATGATAGATTTGTGGTTTAGTCCCACATAGACAAGCATGTACACACACAAATACACACACATGCACAATAAGGAAGAAAGATGCATGTTATTTAGTGTCCAATCAGGAAATGAATATGCTTTTTAGGCTGTGATAGGTGTTTACCCAAGGAAAACCAATAAACATGATGTTTTGGTGATGTTTAGGTAGATTTGGCTGAGGTTCATTCTTCAAGTTTAAATCTTTTGGATTTTTGGCCATTTTATCATCTTCTAAAATCATTTGTCCATAGCTCAAATTGTGTGGTACCGTAAGTCAAAGAGAGGGGGCAGAGGGCCTGAGAAATATCAGACAGGAATTAATTTAGTGGGATGGGAATGCAGAAAAGCAACATTGTGCAAGGTAATAACAGACATGCATCAAGACATAAATACACAAGCACCTTCTTTAAAGGACAACACGGTTGGGTGGTGCTTGTCTAGTGGTTAAGGGTCTGCTAACAAAACACTAGTAGATTTAGTGCTGGTGAGCCCTTTCATTAAAGCTTGAACTTCCAGGTTTTCTCAAGAGAGGCTACTGACAATCATTTTCATCTAAAATGGGAATCACTTTGAATGAAAAGCAAATTACACATATGACTTCAAAATATAAACAGTTTATTTGTGGAAGATGTATGTGTGTACGTACATCATTTTATATCATTTTTATACACAATTCGGAACATAAAGAATGGAAAGTAAAAGTATAAAAACCCAAGTCTGCTGTCATGGAAACATTTTTTTCAACAAGATTTGATGACTGATGAACATGACTGTTCTGAAGCAAGAGGAAAAGAAACCCAGAGCTGTCTAGGGGACATGAGCCAAATATGTGTGTAATAACAACACTTAAAAAAATCTGCTGGAAGAATAGAACCTTTTAAAAACATTAAAGCAACATTTAAAGACTGAAAAGCAGAAAATGCTAAATTCACTAACAAATCTACAAGATTTACATTGAAAGCTTGATACAAATAATCTGTGATCAAATAAGCTTTATATTTGCACATGCATTTTAATGCTATTATTTTGGCTGAAGAACCATATTAAAATCCCATGAGAAAGCTATGGAATGATACATTAAAAGCTTATGGCAATACAAATGCAATTAAATGTAGTTCCAAACGTAGGTTCGGGAGGAGCCTAAACATTCAGTCCTGTCAATCATCATTACGAGCGTATATAAGCAGCAGTCACTGCGTCATCCCAGTGACAATTCTTCCAGCATCCCTCCTCCTCCCCATCTCCTCCTCTATTTCTCTTATTCTCCATCTATGCAGTACTGTTATAGGGGGGTTTAAGTCAGAGCTCGAGCCGAGCCTTGGGTTCAAGGCTCCATCGAGGACAGCAAGCCAAGTTTGATTAACTATTAAACGACTCAGACTGAATGGGCAGGCGAACTTGTGAAAGAGAGCTTTTGTTTCAAAAATACCTCTAGTTTAACATTAATTCTATACAGTTGAAGGCATTATTAGGTATATGTGACTCGGGACCACTAAACCAGTCATAAGGGTCAATTTTTTTAAATTGAGATTTATACATCATCTGAAAGTTAAATAAGCTTTCCATTGATGTATGGTTTGTTATGATAGGGCAATATTTGGCCAAGATACAACTGAATCTGAGCATGCAAAAAAAAATTAAAAATCAAAATATTGAAAAAAAATCGCCTTTAAAGTTGTCCAAATGAAGTCCTTAGCTATGCATATCCACTCCAACAAATATTTTTTTTTTTATATATTTACGATAGGAAATTTACAAAATATATTCGTGGAACATGATCTTTACTTAATATCCTAATGATTTTTGGCATAAAAGAAAAATCGATCATTTTGACCCATACAACGTATTGTTGGCTATTGCTACAAATATACCCGTGCGACTTATGACTGGTTTTGAGGTCCAGGGTCACATATCTCACAAAACATATCAAGAACATGATCAGGTCACATTTCACCCCCCCAAAAAGTTCGAAGAAACTTCCTGATTTCTTAAAGTAATACTGAAGACTGGAGTAATGGCTGCTAAAAACTGTAATAAAGAATAAAATGTTAAACTATATTAAAAATGAAAATGGTTATGTTAAATTGAAATAATACTTCACAATATTGTTTTCACAATAATTTGATCAAATAAATGCAGCCTTAGTGAACAATCTTCTTTCAAAAAAGATTGTCTTTTCATAAAAAACCTTATTGATCTCCAGCTTTTGAACAGTAGTGAGATTATATATATATATATATATAAATAAAGGTGAAACGTGAACTGGATGTTTTTGTAAGTTTTGTGCTATTATAAGGAGAACTGACAGAGAATATCCATGATTATGTAATCTCCATTAAATTTGTAAAAAAATTACAACCCAAACCCCAACCACCATCATATAAACTTTAACTGTACTAGAAAAAGCCTTGATGTATTTACACACAACACTACATACATACTACAAGAATATATGCATGTTCATAAAACATTTTAGTGTGAAATCTTCAGACAACTGGAAATCTGACATGGTGTTATCCAGTAAT
Source organism: Anabarilius grahami (assembly GCA_003731715.1). Classification (NCBI taxonomy): domain Eukaryota; kingdom Metazoa; phylum Chordata; class Actinopteri; order Cypriniformes; family Xenocyprididae; genus Anabarilius; species Anabarilius grahami. The sequence goes on from RJVU01029436.1 coordinate 2,246,918, forward strand.
ACAGCTGTAGATGCACTTCCTTCAAAGGAATCCAAAGGAATTCAGTGGAAGGATAAGATCTCTGTTAATGCCCTGTTTTCCATTCTCATCCAATGGCTCATTGAAGCGCTCATTATGAATCTCCTCATCATGAAGCGCTTGTGTCCTGCGAAAGGAACCTGTTCTCGATGTTGTCTGCACAGTTAACCAAATACATGTCCCTCAATGTTTCGATGAACATCTGGATGCGGTGATATGGCAAAACATTGTTCCCTCCTCCACTGCCACTGTCACTCCAAACCTTCAGTATCTGGTATTGGGCATCCTTGTGCTTCCGGTGGTCTTGTTCTGCCCTTTCAATGTTCTGCTCAGAAACGCCAAGCCGACGTACAAGTTCTTTAAATCGTCCGACAGGGACCTCATCCAGCACAAAATAGAAGAACTCGTGAACTACAAGAGACAGAAATGGGAAGAGACAGACAACAGTCATGAATCATCTTTAACCGTCATTACTCAAGCCTCAAGGGATTTGTGTGTTGAAACAAATACACAGACATACTTTTGATCTCTCTTGGGACGCAGTCTGGGAGTTTTCTGTTCTGTTCAGGTTCGCACGGCTGATTTGTATGAGGAACACTCTCATTTATTTTGTCTGGTGGCATGGGGATAATCAATGTCTGTGGAGAACATAAAAAAGAATGATAATTACTTAATAACATGCATAAAACAATCATTCATTTACCATTTCAGTCATATCCAACTCTTGGTGATTCTATGTCTACACACACACAAAAAACACACACACACACAAAAAAAAACCCACACACACAGGTTTGTTTTGCCATCTTAGTGGGGACTCTCCATAGGCGTAATGGTTTTTATACTGTACAAACTGTATTTTCTATCCCCCTACACTACCCCTATCCCTAAACCTAACCATCACAGGAAACATTCTGCATTTTTACATTTTCAAAGAAACATCAATTAGTATGTTTATTTATCCACCGCTGGCTGGTCCCCACGATGTAGGTGATCTCAGGTTATTATTACATCGTGGGGACATTTGGTCCCCACAATGTAATATAAACAAGAACAAACAAACACACACACACACACACACAAACAAACAAACAAACAAACAAACAAACAAACAAACAAACAAACAAACAAACAAACAAACAAACAAAACACACACACACAAACAAACAAACAAACACACACAAACAAACACACAAACAAACACACAAACAAACAAACAAACAAACACACACACACAAAACACAAGTCCAGTCACCAGTCAAATAAGATATAACACATCACATGATCATTGCATGATCTTGAAAAAAAAATACATTGGTTCTATGAAGGTACTGCAGGGGTAATCTTACTCTTTTAAAAAATGTACAATAGGTGGTCTTCAACAAACAAAATGAAAATATACATTAAACAAAACTCCAACATTCAAAGTTAACTTCAACCAAAGCTCAAGTTAACAAGCTAAAGGGGAACCCCGATAGCATGCTGCAGGACTAGCTTACAGCAAACAATGAACCAGACTATTTAAATATTGAACAAGCAATCTCATTGGCTGCAGGATCAGCAGAGGCCAATCAGCTTGTGTCATGTGGTAATGATGTGATTGCTTGCAGATTGCATGTAAAGGACCTATCAGTATGCGCCCTCTAGAGTTTCATGACTGAACCAGATATTTATTGAAGTAATCTTAGATAAATATTCTATGATTATGATTGAGCCAGCAAGGAGTCTTGGCCTGAAATAAACCTTTATCTGATAAAGTATGAGAAAACATCAGCTTTTTATTTTATTTAGCAAAAATGCATTAACTGCATATGCATTAAAACTGAGAGTAAAGACATTTACATTGAGACAAATGATTTCTATTTCAAATAAATGAAATAAACATTCTATTCATCAGTGAATCCTGAAGAAAAGGCATCATGGTTTCCACAAAAATATTAACCAGCACAACTGTTTTTAACATTGATAATAATAATAAATGTTTCTTAAGCACCAAATCAGCATATTAGAATGATTTCTGAAGGATCTTGTGTTGTGACACTGAAGACCGAAAATTTAGCTTTGCCATCACAGGAATAAATTATATTTATTTATTTTAAAAATATAAATTTGTATATATTTGTTACTTAATAGAGTAAAATAAGCCTTGGTGAGCATAAGAGGCTTCTTTCAAAAGCATTAAAAAAGTTTTACAGACCCTAACATTTTAAATGTTGGTTTGTATGTATATACAGCACCAGTTTAGCATTTATTTATTAAAGAAATTAATGCTATTTTGTTGTTATTAATTGTCTTTATTTTTATTATGAGAAATTAGGGGCATTGTATAGGGGCATTGTGAAAAAGTAGACGTATTAGATTTATCATGAAAACTGAATCATCTTCTGTGAAAACAGCCGTACAGTAATTATGTGTTGAACATAAAAAAAAATGAATCATTCATGCTGAGGAGAAGAATGGTGTGGTGTCTAATTCAATGTTTGTCATAGGTTAATCAAGAAATTTTACCTGATCTTCAGGAGCAGGTGATGATGTCTGCGATGACAAAGCACGATTTCTCTTCCTCCAAAGTCTGAGGCCTTCATATAACATAAACACTCCCAAAGCTACTACCGTGATACATGCACAAACGGGAACCAGTATTCGAGGTAATGTGTCTGAAAGATCAATGTGATGAGAAACACACAAATTAAAATCACCTCTCAACATGCCTGAGAACACATGTCTTTTTGGACCGCAGATAGACTTTGCTTAGTCATGGCAGAGCAAATTCAAAAGAACATGAACGCTAGGGACTTACCAAGATTACTCATGTTTTTCAAAGATTTGTCCTGGTTCTCTTTATCGATACATTCTAAATTCATAGTTTCCAAAGAGTTGCCTGTTTGGCATTCACAATATGTGGAAAGCTAACAGACATCAACAACTGACTCATAATTTCTGTCTCTGATGGATACAAATTTTGGATGGATCGGATGTTGATCAGTACTCACCAGACGGAGTTGTTGGTTTGGCGGATTTAATGGGGATTATTGGAGTGCTGGATATGCACAAGTGTTCACACCCCATCTGACATCTATAGGGCATAGAGAAAACTTTACTAAACATATTGATTATTATATTAAATGTTATTCAGATCTCTTAATTCTTCTGTTAATTAGCCTAAAAATATTCTTCATGGGCTAATTCAATACACTTCAGTGTTTGATGGGACATATATGAGCTGGAGTGTATGCGGATGAGCAGCAATGACATGCAGGGAATACTCTAACATAAAATTTGACGAATAAAACAAGTGCCAGCAGGGCTGAAGAGTCCTGAAGTGCGACTTACTTGACGCATAGTTCACAGGACTTATTATTCTTGGCAGGGTAATGGTTTTCTTCGCACTCACACTGTGTTTTCTGTTCCCCCCCACCTGACAAAAATAGAAACATTAACCAAGGGTATCCTACAGTGTAAATACAAGATTAATATATAACTTTATTTAATTTATAAAGCTTTATTAAGCTTGAGGAACTTACAATCTCCAGTTTTCACCTGTCCAGGTCCACACACCTTACAGCGATAACATTCCCAGTCCGTATGGCTTAATTTCATTTTGTAATATCCTTTCACACACTCACACCTCCTATTGGTTTTGTGCGTACATTCTGATGTCTCTTTGGAATGGTCTGTGGATAAGTCACAGATGAAAGACATATGAAAACATAGCAAAGATCAAATTAATTGCTTGTGTGAAGATTTTAGGTCACCGGATACTTTTGTCCAAAAATGAAAATTCTGTCATCATTTACTCACCTGCATGTTCGTCCAAACATTTATAACTTTCTTTCTTGATATTTTGAAAAATATAGTTTTTTGTCGATAAAATTCAAGTCAGTGGAGTCCAATGTTGCTTTGTACCCCATTGACAATCATTGTAAGGACAAAAACTGTTACAACATTTTTCAAAATATCTTGTGTGTTCCACAGACGAAAGAACGTAATGCAGATCTGGAACGATGTGAGGGTGAGTAAATGATGACAGAATTTTCATTTTTGGGTGGACTATCCCTTAAAACATGGAATACGAAAAGTTACAATGGCATTACGTTTGCACTTCTGGCATCTGAAGCAGTTTGGAGAGTAATTTGGTTGATCTAGGTAGGTTCCATCCTCACATTTCACACATTCTGACTTCATGTCCTGTTTAGGGCATTCCGCTTTCAGCTTAAACCCTAAAGTAGGAAACATAAAGGAGGAGAAAAAAAACATCTATAAAAGCTGAACAAAAGATTTATTTGGAAAACACACCCTGTTGCTATATTATCCCTTATAACCTGTTTTAAATGCTAACAGCTTTGATTATATGACAAGTGTTCCTCAGTCACATCATTTAATAATTAATGAAAGGACATAAACTGGACATAAAGAACAGTTCTGTTGACACATTACACGTCTATAACCTAAAGCGTTGAATTACTTTTGCTTTACCTGCATGACATCTATTACAGCAGAATCCCTTCGTACTCAGGTATTCATCTTCAGGACAACTTTCATTCCTGGCTCCACTAATTGATATTATATATGATTGACTGATTAGAATCTGCAGGGAACACAAGATCATTTAGGTTAAGAATGTCAGGGGAAATGACTGTGGCTGTGCTTTCATTTCAAATATGGTGGATATACCAAAATCTCACACAATTTTAAACTGCTTTTTAACACCAACAAATTTTGCTGGTACAAATTTTAATACCAATAATGAGTCATGAAAGAGACTCAGTGAGGGTATGAACTATGTGTACAATATAAAGCGACTTCTCTGATTGGTGGATATTTCTTCAGGATTATGGGTAAGGTAGTTCTTCATCAGGAAATATTTTGCTGATATCATCATTTAAAAACATCATGTCTGTCTTAAAGGCTTTATTTATTATCATTAAAAATAAATTACGGAACCTGACCATGGTGCTCCATTCCATGTACTACAGATAGTAACCAAGTAACATATTTCATGGTTCATGTTGTTTAACCAATCAAAACACCCCTTAACATACCAATAAAACCCTTTACAGACTCATTTTAGATGATAACTAGGGCACTTTTGAAAATGACTGAGTAAATGCTTTGCAAATTCTTTCTTACCAGCAATACACAAGTGCACAGCATTTGACATTTCCTCATGGCCGCTGCAGAGGGCGCTCTCCTTCTTACTTAACACACTATCCGGAGAGGGTGGTAGGTCGGTGGATGAAAGAAGAGGGGGTAAGTGCAGGGAAGAGTTAGTAATTGCCGAATTATTCATTTCACAGCAATATATAGTCAAGTAAAAGCAACAGTTTTCATGAACTCTGATTTCCTTGTATATCAAGCAAAGTATCCTTACAGTAACCTGTTGCGAAATAATGCCCATGAGAAACTGACAATCAGATCTAAAGCACACAGCAAATGTAGATTTTATTGTTAATGGCAGCTGAGAACACCACGGACATGTAGACTACTAAACACGGCAAATGGGGAGACGATTTAACATTTTCCCCCGCTTTAACCATACGGTACAATCTCGACGCCCACACTTGAAAGCGCCACATTAAAGATAGCAGATAACAATCGTTCCGTACGGAGATTTTTACAGTGAACAGCGAGTTACCTTACCTCTGCTCATGGCGATCAAACGTTTTCCTTTATTATTCTCCCCAAAGTTTTTATCATCCTTAGTTGAGCAAAAAAAAAACATAGAAAAGTGTTTTAAAACTGTGAGATTTGTAAAGAATCGCAGCTGTCCATTTCCTCGGAGAAGAAGGGCAGTCTCTAACTGGAAATGTCATGCGTCACAAATTAGTCTGTTCCTTCTCGCGTGCCAGTTCTCGTGAAGGAATTCGAGGATGAAACCGAAAGTACTTGAACTTGGCCTCTATTACAACATTGAGAAAGGCACAGGCTTTACGCAGTAATGGCGCCACATTGCAGGAAACAAAAGCTAAACGTTCACAGAGAACGTGTTTAAGCAGCCATATGCTGTAGTCTCATGTTGTGTGTTGGAGAATACACTTTAGCCTAATACTTAGTCTTTATATCAAACTCTCTGTGCTTCAAACTAGAGTTAAAGAAAAATCAAGTCATAATTCACCCAAAATATGAAACTCAGCCTCATGTCATGACTTTCTTACGATGACCGGGAGGGGACATGTTCAGTTCACTTAGTTTTATCGTGGCCACAAGATATTAATTCGTGGGAACGTGATAATAAGTCGTGGCCACGAGATTGTTTTGTCGAGGTAACGACATCCTTATGTCGTGGCCACGTGATCATATGGTGAGGGAACGATATCTATTTCTCATGGCCACGAAATTAAGAAATTATTATATTAATATATTATTTGAATGCTGTCTATATAGTCAACATCGCGCGCAATGTAATAAGCTATAAATAGCCTATATTGCGCGCGATGTTGCCACTATTGCATTCAAATGAAGTTTGTATTATCAATTTGATAATAAACTTCATTTAATGATAAAAGAATATGTAAGAACATTAAATAATAAAGGCCTAGAAAACATTTATCCATCCCATCTCACAGCCTTTTAATCTAATCGTGTCTTTATTATAATAATAATAATTATTATTATTATTAATATGCCTATTAAACCTAAATTAAATAAATAAAATGATGAACAAAATTAAGTTTTTGTCTAGGCTATATCAGTGAATGGATTATTGATATGTATTTTTTTTTAATTTTTTTTTTTTAGCTTAAATATTCTATTAACATATAACCAATAATTAATTATTCAAACTTCATTCAAATGCTGTCACGGGCACGAGGGGCTACAAATGATAACAGACGCTCATTTATCCTATCTTCACGGCTACAGTCAATACAGTCATAAAGTCACATTTTATTGGCATGATCTGGCATTTAAAGTATTTACAAAATATAGCTAACATAGGCCTACAGAAAGGATACATGAAATGAAGGGGAAAATAAAGCAAATAAGGCTATATAACAATGAATAAAAAAATTTAACCAATATAGCCTAATAATAAATAATATAAAAATATGAAATAAAAAATTAACAATCAGTGAATGGATTTAAAAGACTGTTGGATGTGATAAGAATATACACGGCATATTCTAATATTTATTGATAAACTTCATTCGAATGCTGCTGTAGGCATCGCACACAACACAATAGGCAACATATTAATATAATCACTTCTAAATTCCGCGCTTTTTCTTAATTAAAAATAAATAGTATTATAATCTTATCCATTTCTGATAATTGACCCTTCGCCGGGAGTTTGATTGACAAGCGATCTAACCAATCAGAACGCCGCATCCGCCATTTTGTCCGACAAAGCAGCCAGTAGTTAGAAGATTAACCTCGGTGGAGTTAAACTTGAAAAATTTTGTATATTGACGTCTTTCCGCGTTTGAAACAACATTCATTCTCATGTTCATTCATATTTATTTGATGTTATAAATGGACTAGTAGGAAGAGATGATCGGTTTACGAGCCTCTTGAGCTGACGCGCTACAGCAATCTGTCACGATCATGGTCGCGACACATTAAAGAGCCAGAAAACGGTTTTTATTGTTTGAATTTCTTTAATAACTACACAGTTTGAAAGCTGGGACTTTGTTTAATATTATAAGTAACCTGCTTTGTCTTGTCTGTCGACATGTTGTCATGTATCCTCTTTGCTCCGCGATGTATTTTTCACTGCGTGTGGTGAGACAGCGCCACGGCTTGTCGGACAAAGCAACAGTAACTAAGGGGGGCGGGTCTTTGCGAAGGGTCAATTCCAGGTTGCTATGGTAGCGCAGGTTGTTTACACATGTAACTCGTGGCCATGAGAAATAGATGTCCTTCCCTCAACATAATGAAGTCGTGGCCACGAGAAAAATATATCGTTCCCTCACCATGATCACATTCCCACGAATTAATATCTTGTGGCCACGACAAAACTAAGTGAACCGAACATGTCCCCTCCCGGTCACCGTGCTTTCTTTCTTCCCAAAACATTAGAAGATATTTTTTAAAGAATGTTTTGCTTAATGGTTGCAACTTGCATCTGGGTTACTGATTAAGTGATTTGAACATGAGAACCAGGTCAGATCGAATCTTTCAAAATGATTTTGTAAGTAGGATCAACCAATTCATTGAAAAGATCTGACTCAAATGAGTCAAGGCATATAATTTGCTGGAATGTCTTTTACCCTGAATAGCAGCTGGATGAGTTGACTCCAGTTGCCGGAAGTTGGAGCCAGCCTGCAGATTTTGGATGGTCAGTGTCAATGATGGACATAAAAAAATAATGAGCTTCAGACTATTCTGTCCAGTTAAACATGTCTGATATTTTGAGCCAATTTTGGAACACATATCGTAGTGTATGATGTGCCTTTCTACTCTCATGAAGAGTCACAATATATCTTAAGAAAACCAGTCATGTGGAACACTTTTATCATAATTATGTTATGGTGGTTTTATGTCCCTCATAAGGTTTGACATCTTGAGTCACCGTTCATTGTCAATGCATGCAAAGAGGAGTACAATTCTTCAAAATGTCTCTTTTTGTGCTCCATGTAAGAAAGAAAGTTAGAATGACCTGAGAGTAAATGACAGAATTCTCATTTATGAGTGAACTATCCCTTTAAGTAATGGCACATTCTCATACCACTGCAGACTGCACATAAAAAAATAAATGCATGTGTCATAAATGCTTTTTTTGCATTCAATAACAACTGAGGAAATATTTTCATAGCTCACCCTGTTACAAGTTTTGTCTTTAATTTTAGGTGCAATATGAGGTAAGGCTCTTAAACTGTTCACTGCTTAAAGTTAAATACTTTTTATAATTATTATTATTATAGCAGACAGAATGTTGCGCTTAGCTGCTGAAGCGAAGAAAAAACTTCCTCACCTCTTTAACCACATCCTGTCTCCATTTCCCCTGTGACCTGATGTGTAACCATGGAGATTGTAAAAAAAAAATGCCCACGAATTGTTCTGTAACATGGTGCACTAATTCTGAAGACTAATTATAAAACAAACAATAACAATAAAAAAGTGCTGCTACTTGTGTATTAAAATTAGGTGGTTATTGAGGTTTTTTTATTTAGCTTTTTTTTTTTTTTTTACTTATCTATGTGAAAAAGTAACTATGTATGTGCGTATGTATGTATGTGTAGAACCAAAGGTCTGGTGAATAGCATGTTTTTGAAAGGTGAGTTCTCACCTCAGCACATGACTGCATAAATAGCATAACTGATTCCAGTCTTGCAAGGTTGTTTAACTACAGACACTTTCCCTGCTCAAATGGCAAGATCCTGCTGTTTCATTAGCTTGACCAACAAGGCCAATACTGCACCCGCAGAGTTTGCTGCCAGAGTACACCATTATTGTCATTTTTAATATTGAAAGTATCTCTGACACTGTTGATGTCGCTGAAGCTCCACCCACTGTTGACAGCAGCAGCCTGTTTTGACTCGAAAGTCGAATTAGTGGCCTTAAAGAAGGGCTGTTTCAGTAGAGCAGTAGTTTGCTCTTTGTTTTTGTCTTTGCTACTCTCAATTTTTCATATGGTGCTGTAAGTTATATTAGTTTGGCTTGTCTGATTATATATTGTATAAATTGATATTTTGTTTTGCAATTTATAATATTGTGGATTTACCTTATATCTTTGTTTATTTATATTCTTTAGGGCTTTTCACACTGCGCTTAACCCCAGGTTATCTTCGTTCTAAACACCGCTTTTAACCCCGGGTAAAGGAAAATTTAAAAAGCAGCTGTAAAAAGACAAGTGTCACTATGCATCTGACATCAGTTCAGTGTTGTTTCAGTTCGTTTAGATAAAGTTAATCAATTATGAAATTAGCTTAATTCATCTGTAAAGCAGCTCTGGAGACAACAATTGGTGCGTTTACATGGAGCATTGTAATCGGTTTAAAAGTCCAGTCCGAATGGAAATGTTCCATATAGACACCTCAATCGGAATAAAAATGCCAAAACTGAATGAAATTGTAATCGGTAACACTTTACATAAAAATAGCGTGCATAAGAAATAACGGAACTCCATGTTAACAGGAATACAAGCCGGCAAAAAAGGTCCTTGGCTAATGTGCACACATCACAAAGTCATTCCGATTGAAAGTGCTGGCACATGTGAACACCATATCGGATTAGATAATATCTCATGTAAGCAATCTTTCAATCGGAATGATTGATAAACGTGGCTAATGATGTCATCATCCAGCTCAGTTCAGTTTTCATCCAGTAGTGTCAATGCAGTCAAATCAATAATATTACTGAGTATTAAGTCAGCCCAACTAACCAAGCCAGAGGTGACAATGGCAAGGAATCCAAATACCATCAGATGTATATATATATAACAGGCTCAGGGTTCATATATTAGATCAAATTTAATTAGACAAAAAACTTAATTATGACAAAAACACTTTAGTTTTCTCATAATATACAGTACATTTAATTTTACCTGAGTTTTCAATCTTTTGTAAACGATTCGTTAGAAGCAGTTCAAAGATCAGTCTCTCTAACCCCTCCTTTCCGTGAGCCTACACTGCTGTGATTGGTCAGATGGCTCAATCCTTTGTGATTGGTCTACTGAGCGCATCGCGCGCCCATTCCCATAACTGAATGACAGCTATCAATTCGCAAGATATTGTATACAATGTATGGACAGAAAAGATAGCATCGATTTTACTGCATCAATTCGAGCCCGAGTCCGACTATGAAACGTCTGAAGTAGTCGATCTACCAGAAAACGATTTGCAATCACGACTGGAGTACAACGTTTCTATATGGTAAGTGTCACCTTAGTTATTTATTAGACGTGCATGATAGCAGGAGCAAGCTGGTCCAAATAAACTGGGCATTGATACATATTTTAAAACCAAGCGTTTTGTGAATCCTGCATTAAACTCCCCAAGGTTTGAGAAGCTCATCAGTAAAATGACGGGAACACAACAAAAGATTGTACTGCTGTGATGGTTTCTGTTGATTGTTGAAAAAATTTATTTTCTCTGGCGTCTGCATGCGCAATAAGTGGCTTGGGATTTGTTTTACAAACAACTCGTTTAATTGACTACTTTTGAGAGACAATAACTTTATATATGGTGCACTTTCAGATTTAAAACTGTGTATTTCAGCAGGACAGTGCAAAACCACATACTGCAGCTATTACAACAGCATGGCTTCGTCATAGAAGAGTCTGGGTGCTGAATTGGCCTGCCTGTAGTCCAGATCTTTCACCTATAGAGAAAAGAATGGGACCAAATTCCAACACCAAAACTCCAGAAACTCATAACCTCGATGCCCAGACATCTTCAAACTGTTTTGAAAAGAAGAGGAAATGCTACACCATGGTAAACATGCCCCCGTCCCAACTATTTTGAGACGTGTAGCAGGCATCAAATTTGAAATGAGCTCATTTAGTGCATACAATTTTTAAATTTCTCAGTTTAAACATTTGTTATGTTATCTATGTTCTATTGTAAATAAATATTGGCTCATGTGATTTGAAAGTCTTTTAGTTTTCATTTTATTCAAATTTAAAAAACGTCCCAACGATTCTGGAATTCGAGTTGTACAAAAATAGACAGAAGAAAGTATATGTATGAACAGGTAGGTTATGTACAAATGCAAGCAATGTAAATAAGAAGTATGGTGTGTTAAATAAATAAATGCATAAATAGTGTTATGTATTGCACCGGTTTATTGCCAAGTGAGGGCTTTAACTGGTTATGAGATGGATTGCCTGAGGGAAGAAACTGTTCCTATGCCTGGCCGTTCTGGTGTTCAGTGCTCTGTAGCGCCAATCAGCTGTCAAAAGTTTAAAGAGGAAGTGGCCTGGGTGTGAGGGGTCCGGAATGATTTTTCCAGCCCTTCTACTCTCTCTGGATGAGTACCATTCTTGAAGAGTTGGCAGGGTTGTACCAGTGATTCGCTCAATAGTCCGGACTATCTGCTGTAATCTTCTAAGGTCTGATTTGGTAGCTGATCTGAACCAGACAGTTATAGAAGTGCAGAATACAGATTCAATGATTGCAAAGTAGAACTGTTTCAGCAGCTCCTGCGGCAATTTGAACTTTCTCAGCTGGCGATGGAAGTACAGTCTCTGCTGAGCTTTTTTGACTATGGAGTCTATGTGGAACTCCCACTTCAGGTCTTGAGAGATGGTAGTGCCCAAGAACCTGAATGACTCCACTGTTGCCACAGTGATGTCGAGTGAGAATAATGCTGGGGTGTTTCTCCTGATGTCCACAATCATCTCCACTGTTTTGAGTGTGTTAATCTCTTCGACCCAAGGCAAGGCTGAACTACACAAACAGGATCTGCACATATGTCCCTGGTTTGTCCAAATTTTGTAGGATATAGGCTAATGCAGTCCCATGTTGACTGCATCATCCACAGACCTGTTTGCTCGATAAGCAAACTGCAGGGGGTCCAGTAATGTCTTTAAGGTAGGCCAGCAGCAGTCTTTCAAATGACTTCATGACCATAGATGTTAAAGGCCCCAATATACTTCAAACGAAATCGAAGAACTAACTGATGTGATGCCATTTCAAACAAAATCAGGCCAAAACGAAGTTCGTTTGGTGTTCGTTTTGGGAGTTTGAAACGGCTTGCCAAAGTGAACTCTCAGGAAAAGTTTGTTCCAGCTGCAAAACGGGCATAAGCCCGCATGGCTCTGCCCACCCGAAATTGAAATTGGTCTGAAATTGGTGACAGCCACACAACCATAAGATCATTCCCAGGAATGTGATGGACTGAGAGGGCTGAAGCGTACTCTTCTGCATGTTCGCTGACAGACAAAGATGAGCTAAGTGCGTGAGAATTTTGCATTTGTGTTCCTCCAGCACCTGCTGTGACTGGGCAATGATGAGCCAATCGTCCAGGTGTCATGGTCTGTGGTTGGATAGGAGCGAGGACTCAAAGGTGAAGATAAGGGCTTTACTGGTAATAAAAATAAAACAAACACAACAAAAACTACCCTGAGGGGCAAAAACAGACTTGACTTTACTTGACAGGAAGCAGGCAGACACAGCGGGAAGCACAAGACATGTCAACATCTGACGACCACATCCGAAGATGTAGAATGACAACCATTATGATCCAGCGCCGAACTGAAAGCAAAGGGAGAATAAATAGGGAACAAACAAGGCAGGTAACGTGGGAGGACAGGTGGGGAAAATTAACCAATAAACAGATAACAAGATGGGCGGGGTCAAGACAATCGACAGGAGAGCACATGGCACAAGGAAACAAATGACAAGCCATGTGCCGAGGATCTGTTGTACAATGACCATCTTAAACGGGAATTTTGCCAAAGTTTGGTTTAACGGTCTTAGATCTAGAATGAGACGCAAGGGCGGGGGCTGTACACCAGCTGGCAGCAACTCACCGCTTAACATGGGCTGGGCAAGAGACTGGTTCGCTGCTCATAGCCCGGGAACATTCTCGCCCATCATACTGAACTGCATGGAGCTTGCACTCTGCCAAACACCGTCCATAGGAGGGATTTTGCCTATGTCTTGCAAGAGCAATAGAGAAGGAAAAGATCTCTGATGCTGATTTATGTTTGGTTTTGCATTACATTTATTAACTCATTCACATGTGGTAAAGCAACACACAAAAATTTTTCTCTGCCCACCGCAACTGGCAGGGGACCAGTGAGACACAAACTCTTAGGGAAACTCTCTGGCTCACATGAAGTGCATTATTATTCGCAACTGCTTTTGGGCTTCCTTGATTTTATCAGAGAATGCTCTAACTGCATCCCCAAACAGGCCTGGGGTTTATAGGGGCATTGAGCAGCAGTGCCTTATCTCCATCACGGATCTCTGTGAGGGTGAGCCAGAGATGCCGCTGTAACACCATGAGACTGACCATACTTCACCTAACTCCTTGAGCGACCTTCTTTGAAACACAAAGGGCAAGGTACACCGCTGTACGCAGTTCACGAGTTCACACTTACAAATAATCAGATAGTAAATAGTATGCGTAATAGTATGCGTATTTGCCATACTGTCCAAGGAGAGGGCTTCGAGCTCGGTATTTGGCCTGAACCCAGAGTACTCCCCCCGTATTTCTGGTTAGGAAAGTAACCAGGAGAGTGTGAGGAGACGGGGTGGTGGAGGGATGCTGAAAAAACTGTTGAGGAGTATAGGTGAGTCGACTGTCTCTATATATAGGTCTTCACTCATGTTGAATAGTCAGATTATTTGAACATTGCTCCTTCCGAACTTTGTTAATAAAACATAATTTCACGAGTTCACACTTACAAATAATCAGATAGTAAATAGTATGCGTATTTGGCATGCTGTCCGACGAGAGGGCTCCGAGCTCGATATTTGGCCTGAACCCAGAGTACTCCCCAAAAATTGCAAACCAATGCAGGACACATCACTGATGACCCCCTAAAATTGCAGTGTGCAGGCTGATTGTGCTGTTTGGAGGGTTAGTTTGAAGGACTGGGAGAGTTCTCGCCACATTGGATGAAGACATTACTGGGGCAGTGAAGGTGAGTTTAGACAGAACTGAGCTCCTGCAGGAGCAGAGGTGACATCACTGCTGCGGCAGTGGAGAAAATATCCAGAAGAACTGAGCTGCGGGAGACGAGGTGACTTCACTTCTGCGGTAGATTCCACAGCTGTTGTATTTGGTGGGATGGGCATTGGCTTTGCGGAGGACAGTGTAGGGAGTTTTTTTGGGGGGTATAGTATTAGTAGGAAGAGAAGCCGGGACCGAAGCCGTTAGCGGAGGCAGAGTACAGGTACTTGTAAAAGTAGATAGAACTGAAGGAAATGAAGTGAGGAGATGGGGTGGAGGAGGGATGCTGATGAACTGTCAGACGAACGGAGGTAAGTCTGCTGTATTTATACCTCTTGTCATTGGTTTGCATTGATTAACTGAATGCTCTCCACCTGAGCTAATTAGGTTAATTATCTGAACCTGTTCCTCCTGAACTTTGTTATAAAACATCATGAGGATTAGAGACAGCATGAGGAAAAAGTTGCGACAGCTGGGCCTGTGCGTCTAACGGAGTTATACTCACGTGAAAGCAACTATACTCACGGATAGGATGCTCATTAGTTTGTCATCCAGAGCTGTGGGAGGAGCTCTGGCCTTTGTAACTGCTTCTGACCAATTGCCTGGTTCAGAGGCATTAGTAGACATCGCATCCTCTTCACCAGAGCCGAAAGACGATATCCTGTGCTTCAGGTGAAGGGCGCTAGCTTTCATCTAGATAAGAAATCGGCTGGGGAAGTTGAGAAGCACACCGGCTCTGGGTGGGTGTCAGCTGATCAAGAGAGCCTCTAGATTGAGATTGCTGTGAACTCCCAGCCCACTGCTCAATGGTGGCGGGAAGGGGAGGTGCGGGTGGATCATTGAACACTGCAGCAAGCCTAGCGTGGAGAGTTTTTATGGGTAGATCCTCACAGAATCTGCACTCTGTCATTTTCATTGCCGCCTCGACATGGGCACGGCCCAGACACAGCCCTCACTCGTTCTGAGAGTCAGATGACTCAAGCAGCATACGCGCCATCCTCGCAGTGACATGCTTTCCTCACCAGATCGCAAGAGGGGAACTTCTTCTGACTTCGTCCACTCAGCATGAGAATCCATTACGTAAGCAACAGGCAATGGTGCTCAGCGTGGTCTGATCTAGTGGCCAGCCTTCCCGTGCTTGAACGCCATTGGCTATTGCAGGTGCAATAGCGTGATTCAATCAAGCTTCAGCATTTCAGAAAAAATGAGTTTCCCCATCACGTAGGCTTCGATGCAATGTCGAGAGCATTTTTAGATCGGGTCAGCACATCTTCTTCAATGCTGTTACATCTGTACACCACCTTTCATTGATGTAGAAGCATGTCCCGCCACCATGCGATTTCCCCGCTAATTTTGCATTGCGATCTACTCTGCACATCTGGAAGTTCGCCAGGCTTCAATGAAACACAGAGCAGCAGAGTTTAAAATGCCCTTATTTGTTTGCGACAGCAGAAAAAGTTTGTCTGTTTCGTTGGGTAGGGAATGGAGATTTGCCAGATGGATACTAGTGCGGTCCTAAAGCTGCGTTGTCTGAGCTTGACTAGCGCGCCGGCTCGCTTCCCACGGTTGCGCGCCCTGGAGCGCTTCAGCAGCGCCGCTGCTCCTCCAACTAAAATCTTCAGCAAAACGTCAGAATAGTTGAAAACCGGTGAAATATTGGGTTGTGTGTACTGCCAAATGTTCAGCAATTCGTGCCTGGTAAAACTGATTGTAGGGATATAACTAAATACAGGACAAACTAACAAAAACAGTAAAACAGCTGAGCAGCAACACACCGAGGCAGTTGTAGCAAATTAGCTCAAAAAGGTAAATATTAATAATAATCATAACTTGTTATAATTAATTATAAATATTTGGATCATTTCATCAATTTAACTTCATGTGGCTGAATTAATATTATGATCAATTAATCTGTTTGGTCGGCGAACACTCGTCTGTCAACTCTTCAGAAAGGATATTTTCCATGGCCACAGAAAAATAACTCTTTCTTAAGGCTGATTTATACTTCTGCGTCGAGTGTATGCTGTAGCTACGGCGTAGGTTGTTTGTACCACGCGTAGCCTACGACGTAGCCTGATGTGCACCTCTTCAAAAATGTAACAACGCGTCAATTCTACGCGGACCTCAAGCGCTCTGATTGGTATGCTAGAACCCCTCCCTCGGGTCAAAAAACTTCCATATGAATGAAAAAACACTCTGTTTCAGGGGACACATACAGTCAAACTGCAACAAAAGTCATTACCTATTTGCCGCTTCTCTGCCGTTTCTATTTGTAAGTTTCTCTGACAACGTACATGACGAGCTGCTTCTTCTTCGGCTTTTGCCTTGATCCTCAACATGACCGCGTACACTGCCTCCTAGTGGTCTGCATGCACGTTGACGCGGACAACGACGCAGAAGTATAAATGAAAACAGACGCATAGCCTACGGTGCAGAGGCTCCGGCGTAGGACCGACGCAGAAGTATAAATCAGCCTTTAGCATGTAGCTAATGATCATTGGCATTGGTTTAACTAAGTCACAAATACATAACTAATCTAACAGACACATACACACAACTCTAGCAGAACCGGCGCCAGGACGCACAAACTGAGGGGCATTCATAATTCTGGAGGGGGCCAATGGGGGCTNGGAGGGTGATGTGGTGGTGTTGGGGTATCTATATTCTGCTCTATATTATAGCTGAGCCCCCAGCATGAGTTTTTTTTTAAGGCAAGGCTTTAAGGCTTATTTTAGAACATTATTTTAGAACGGCTATTAATTCCTTGGCAACGCGTCATGCAGCCACACTATGACAGGTATCGAGTTTATTTTGTTTTTCCTTTTTTATTCAAAATATTTACAAACTTGTTAACTATATCATGAATTATGATATATTCTGATTGTCAAATATGTGGAAGTGAATGTGTTTTGTCATTTAAACACCTTTTATAATGATTACTTTATTGTTTCATACACAATGTATCTGATATGAATAAAACACTGTCAAATTATAATTGTAAGGATTATTGCAGCTTCCATATCAGTGTATAGAATTTGCATTTAACAAACTATAAATGTCTTTTTTATATATATAGCCTAGTAATTCATTTAAATGTCTGAAACCTCAAATAAACATCATGGGGTTAAAAACACTGAATAGTTGTGAAATATAAAAATCTCTGAGCGCGTCCGTCTCTGGCTCAGTGCCAGCAGCGCGAAAGCAGGTTTGAATTGGAGCTATAAAAAGAGTCATTTAACAACCTGAAAGAACCATTAGTTTCTCACTATAAAGCACCTTTGTTAACAAAGGGGTTCACAACTTAATCACTGAATCGCTGTTTAGTGTTCAAATATACAATACATGCTTTAGCTGTCGAAGAGCGTCCGGATATGCAGTCTCGGGAGAAATTCTTGATGGTTCGGTCCGATGGTGCTAAAGGTGTAATCAATATCTTTTCTGTTGAATGAAAAAAATGATGACAAACTTGCGCTGTTAATTTGACCCTGTTGTGGTCGAGGAAGTTGCGCATGGCTTGCTGATAAGGTCATCATGATGCCACCCTGGCTCAGGGCCTGGTGAGGTCTCATGTGAACAGCAATCAGTAGACGCAGCATGGGCAGAAGGAAGGAACTTTTAAGTTCCACAGAACTCATTTGCCTGAGGGGAGAAAGCTGGGAGTTTGTGTCCATTTATACTCTGATAAATATAACAAACACGCACTGCATTCTATGAGAAGGTAATGTCCACCAAAGTGTGAATCATTAAACGACGAGTATTTTGAAATGAGACACCACCTAGATGGGCTACATTGTAGTTCTATCATCGGGCATGCATAATACTATGCAATATACAAAAGAACAAAATACAAACAGTAATAATACACAAAATGTACTGAGGAAATGCATGTTCATTCATTTAGGCAGATTTGTCAGTGAATTAGTGGAAAGGATTCCATTTCAATGGGAATGCATGTCTGTTTCTGAGGGGAGCAAATGATGATAGTTCTAAGTGGGGCAATCAGACATCACGGAGTCTGCGTGGGTAAGGGGTTGTAAATATTAACTAGATTAAATTATGTGTCTGATCGATCCAGTCATTACACAGCTGTCCACGGCACAATCTTGTTAATTTAAACTCTGCCTGCAACTGCATGTATCCGACTATGGACGCCTCACAGAATGTAACCTCTAGTAATAACACAGCAGATAAAGTAGATCTCCTCTAAGTGTTCTCTGATTGGAGAACCATTCATGTAGAGCATCATAATCAGTTGGTCATGTTCAAGGCCCTGCAGATGCTACATAAGTTTGCCAGAAATTCAGCCAAAGATGAGGATACAGAGCAAGCTGGAGATCTCCAAAAGGTGGTGACGGATAGGGATAGGGTCTCCCTATGTCTTCTATGAGTTTTTCTAGATCCCACCCTCTATTGGAGCTCCTGCAATCCATCAGACTCCATCTTGAGACAGGCTCCTTAAAAATAACTTTTTGAAACACATCACACATTAAAAAATGCTACTCAGAGTGCTGAACTCCCATCAAGCCTTGCCATTTTCTTCTTAAAAAATATGTTAGTAGGTTAATAGGTTCTGACAATTGACAATTTTACTAAAATGACAATATAAATGCTAAAAGAAACATTCCAAAAGAAAACATTCCATTATCAGTCAGGGTTTTCATCTTTTCAGTCCTTAACTGAAAAGGACATCAGTTATATCACAATTCACAAAAACATCAGATGCCACTTATAAAGGAAAGTGTGAAAACATTGAGAGGAAAAGTACTGAAATTCAAAGCACTGCCACACCTCCACAGAAACAGACTTGTGATGGAATAGAAATTCAATTTGATCTAATATGAAGAGAGGTCTCACTCATAATAAACTCTTTGACTTAAAGACTAGAGTTCTTTAAGGTTGCATGCCTGTCAGCAGGTGATGTTATCTGCATGAGCCGATGTCGCAATATCTTAGCGGTTCTAGAGATGTTGTGGTAAGCCCTCCTTTTACTGTAAACACTAATTGCTCTAGTGTGTGTGCACGTGTGCTGTGGTTGCATTTCTAATTTACAAACTACGAAAAGGACATGACACTTCACTCATTGTGGTATCATCAGTTCCAATGAATAAAACCAATGAGTTGACAGCTCGTAAGTGTGAGCAACAGTTGGGGAGAAAGAGTGTGAATCTGATTAAGATAAGACAAAGTGAAGATATGTTTTGGAAAAATGAACCCTAAAAAAGAAACCATTGAGGCAGATTTCAGACATTTTAGTCTTTGTCTTCATTTTCATTCATCCGAACTCAGGATAAAATGATGAGTTTCATGGATTCTGTCTGATTGGATGTTATATCACCATTGACCTCACTACTAATCTCATGTCTCAGAATGAGTAGCTGTTCTTTAGTAGCTAGTCTTTTTTTTTACTCATGTGTTTACTCAGAATGAGACCCTTTTCATCTAGAGTGTTTTTTGTGCGCATGTATTTGTTTCAAAGAGAGATGGAGAGAAAGAGAGAGTTTGTTTTGGAACTAGTTAAAAGTTAAAACAAGAGAGGAAACATTTAATGGAAAGTTAGGGGTAGAGGAAATTAAGGCGCAGGAGAAATATTGACAGAGAGCAGTGCTGCTGCAGTTGGGGGTCCATAGGGCATATAGTCATCCATAAAGTTCGTTGAACGTTATGACTCATCGTGACATTTCTGATAAAGATTTAATGCTGAAATGTTGTCCCCTCATCTTCAAAGTTTCAGAGGGGCCTGACTAATTCACATCTCCTGTCATTTTCTCATTGACTCTCTGCTTCTACACAGCTTCAAGGTAAGACTTTACTCTATCTCAGTGTGAATTTAAAAGTATGTATGGTTTAACAAGTAAAAAAAAGTAGTAAGCTAGTTCAAATGTACCATGTGATGTTGCAGCACAAGCTATAATAATCTTATCGTAAGGGTACAAATGTTTATAAGTTAAAGAGAATAACAATTATAGCTTAAAATATACACACAACTAGGTCAAGCTCAATTTAGTAAGAAGTCAGCGAGGGGCCGGATCTGTCTGGTGTTTATTGTAACCATGCTCGAAATATTGTTGTATAATCATTGAGATAGTTGTACCCTATAATACTGGGAGAAATGATGGAGAAATACTAACCTGTTGTTCATTATAACAACATTTTTGTTTTGGAATAAAGATAAATTATTATATCATAACGTAAGTAAAAACACATATCATCTTTTTTTCATAAATCATCAGGTATGTTCGACTTGAAGTGGCGCTGCACAGACTGATCAGTGAATGACATCCAAGTACAACAAGAGTGATTCGAAAGCATACGGAGCCTACTTCTGTTCGCTCTAGCGGTAGCCTACTTTGATGTAGGTCACCGATCAGTCTTTTCAGCGTCGCTTCCAGTCGAACACACCTATTGGTCACCCTTTACGTCTGCCTGTGGGTTTTACAAATATTTAACCAATAAGAAGTATTAAGTAGAGCTTGTGACTAAGCCTCATAACTCCATTATACTATCCTCATTACTCCACCCCGCCTCCAAGAAGTGCTGCATGCAGTTTGTTCTGTCTCTGCTTGTTTGCAATGCAAGGGTAAATAAAGAACTGTTTGCTTCATGACTTCATCTCCTTAATGAAACCCCTGCCATTCAGCAACTACCTTCTAATGCATTCGCATTCACGTAAAGTAGCCTTGTTGACAAGTTTGAGTGAGTAAAGGCAAAATGCACAAGATATAGTACCTTTAATGCACTTAGATGGCGATATTGCATCTTTATAGCAAAAACAAACTGCTGCAGAAAAAGTTAGGTGCCATGCAAAATGTAATGTGTACAAAAAGTACATTTACTTGTTCAAAAATATAGTCAAGTAGAGAGTAAAAGTTGCTAATACCTTTGATACACAGTACAGCTACAAAGTAGCCAAAAAGATACTTAAGTACAGTTACTAATTACATTTATTCAAATACTTTACACCACTGATAAGCTTTTGGCCAAATGATAGAAAAAACTGAGCGCCTAGTAAACTTTAACCTAATGAGATGCACTTACTGCCTCAGATGCGGCCGTTCAATGACGGTCAAATTCGCTGGTCAAAAACCTTGTAACTCTATCCAAGCTTGATTTCGGTAAAATGTTAATAATATAATGACACATGCAAATGTCTGACCGTATATAAAGCCACAATATCAACTTTCTTCTTCCATTTTCTGAAAAATTGTGTTTTTGGAGGTTTCCGCCTGACAGCGATGATATGTAGCCTATAAAGTGATAAAAAATATGTTATTTTGTTGAAGATAATATTTATGCTAAATGCAATATGTGCGTGTCTGTTGAATTTAGCGAATGATTATACATATGTAATTGATCATAACTTAAGTACTAAACTATGTTGAAATAAATTAAGAGCTTTAATATAATGGATGTTATTTATCAATAATTAGTACTTTAAGCATTTAACCAGTAAGGCCATATTTATCAGTCATTTACAGCCAAGTAATGCGTTTATGATTTGTATGACTCTTTACATACTCTGCTAACACATTTAAAGTCATTCCAGGTGTCATGTGTCATTCTGAACCCTTTTCTCTTCCAGTAAGATGTTTGCCCTGCTCAGTGTCCTCCTGCTTTTGTCACAAGTCCTTCCTCTCGTCCAATCAGGGACGTGCAATGAAACAACAGAGTACCTTGAAGTCAGTCAGTGCTGCAAAAAATGTGAACCAGGTAAATAAAATGCTGCCTCATCACTGTGAGTACAATAGACAGTTTAAGGGAAATGAGCACAGTTGAGTCAGAGTTGACCTTAATCAGATAAGATTAGATAGCCTGATGATAGCCATGATGTGCATTAAATGGAGTTGAGTTTAGAGGGCTGTAGTGAGTTAAACAAACATGTATGAATCAAATACATGTGTGATAGAGCAGGGAAATCTCTATGTTTGTAATAGGACGAATCTAATTTTGAAGACAAAATTGATTGCAGACTGTCTATGCAGACTTAATCAAGACAGTTTCAACTTTTTTTCATATTTTGAGGCATATTTCAGTTGAAAAAGACTGGATGTACTCTTTAGACATATCAAAACTGATTGCAATATGTACGAATATTTCAGGGTTCAGTTGATGTACGGTTTGATGACATTTACCTAATGTCTTAAATGACACATCAGGTTTCTCGTATGAGGATGACTCGTTCTCTGAACTCAACCTGGTAAAGTCTCAAACTAGTCAGCGTTGAATGCCACACTGTAATCATTTCGCCTGTACAGCAGCAGAGTCAGCGTGATTCTGCCACACTCATGTCTCATTACACGTGTTTCTCTGCCTTTGTGTGTGTTTGTACAGGACAGCTTCTGGTAAAGAGATGCAAACCAGGCTCACCTGATACTCAGTGTCAGCCTTGCGGAAAAGGCTTCTTCATGGAAGACTATAATACCAATTTCGGCAGGTGCAATCATTGCAAAAAGTGCAGCAAAGATCGTACGTCCACTTCATTTCTTTGTTTGTGATGTCACGAAACAGGTTTTATGTTCATACAATGATAAGTTTGGCTGTGTTCTGAATCTTCAGATGAATCAGTAAACTAGAAATACCAAACATGACAGTAAAACAAGATGGGGGCTTCCCCTTCAGCAGATCTTGGTGGGTTTTCAGTACGGAGGTAGGTGGGGGTCTGAGAAACGTCTGAGTGTCTGGTAACAAACATGATACGGGACAGCAAATGATAAAAATACACGTGTAGCTCTGGAAAAAAAATGGCACCTGAGCGACGGAATGTATTATTTGGAACGGAAATAACTGCCTACTGAGATGTTTGATATGCAGATGGCCTGCTAAATAGATTCAATTTCAAACAAAATATTTGTAAAAAAAGGAGAGGAAGTGCAAGTAATGTTTGAAGCAACTGAACAAAGAAATGTTGCTGATATATTTAGGACCCTGCTGAAAAGACAAGCATAAATTTGATACATTTATAAAATAGATTAACTATGCAGCAGTATCCCATGCAATGCCACTCTTTTTTTAACAGTGGAAGTAAATTCTGTATGAATGTTGTTATCGTAGTTACAATATGAATGACTGCAGAATCCTGTAAATTATGCAGAAAGTTTGCACATGATTCTGTGAAACCTGTGCCAAATGATGCTTTAGCTCAGATTGTAGATGCTTAAGGTCACATAACCAGGCTGAGTCTTGTGATAAAAAAAAAAGAGATGAGTAGAAATGAAAAGTGAATATCCTGAGGTGACTCGAGAAGTTAATTGTGAGTCAGCAGAAAAAAGAAAAAAAAAAGTGTCTTCGAGCTTGCTGTTTTATTTTGACACTTGTGTCCTGGTGAAATGACTGTGACTTTAGTAAGCGATCACATATGGGTACAGGCGCTTTTATGTCTTTGGGGTTGGTTTTGTACTCAGACTAACAGATATTTAGGGCCCGAGCACCGATGGTGTGAGGACCCTATTGGAATTGCTCGGCCAATTATTATTCTTCTCCGAAATGAATTGCATTTTTGAGGGCCTAAACATGCGCGTGAAAACTCATGAAACTTTGCACACGCGTCAGAAGTTGTGAAAATATACATCTGATATGGTTTTTAGAATTAGGTGTGGCAAAATGGCTCGATAGCGCCACCTACAAAATTTCAATTAAGCACCCTTTGTGCTACATTTGACGTACAGGTATGAAATTCGGTACATACATGTAACAGCCCAATACCTACAAAAAAGTCCCTGGGTGCAAAATCTGTAAACACAACAAAATGTGAGATATAATTTTATCTGTAAAATTGTGTCAGCTTTTGCCATTTCCACACGTTGTACTTTAACGAACTCCTCCTAGAGCTTTAATCTGATCAACATCATATTTGGTCAATCTAATCTAAAGAGTTTTCACTGAAGGGCTTGTCCGTGGCGACCTGACAAAGTTCGATGTTTTGCCATGAAACAGGAAGTTGTTGTAACTCGGGTATACAATATCTGATCTGCCACAAACTTCACATGTTTTATTATAGTCCTGATCTGAAGACATCTACATGGCAATATACAGCTAATAGCGCCACCTGCGGGCAACAGGAAATTACATGTTTTACACTGTGATTAACTCCTCATAGAGATTTAACCAGAACAACATCATATATGGTCAGTCTAATCTTAAGGCCTTGGTGATGTTAAATTGCAAAGATCTTGAGTTTTCGTTTAAGGGCGTGTCTGTGGCGGCCTGACAAATTCTGATGTTTCGCCATGAAAGAGAAAGCTGTTGTAACTCAGGCATACAATGTCCGATCTGCCCCAAACTTCACATGTGTGATAAGAGTCCTGGCCTGAAGACATCTATATGACAATATTCAGTTAGTCATAGCGCCACCTGCTGGCAACAGGAAATGGCATGCTTTTCACTTTAATTCACTCCCAGAAACACATTTCAATATGCCACGAAGTACCAAACATATTAGAAACATATTAAATCCTGCAACACTTGGCTAAATGCTAATGTATGCGATTAATGCCACAAAACAGGAAGTTGTTGTAACTCAGGCATACGATGTCCGATCTGCTCTAAACTTCACATGTTTGATAATAGTCCTGGCCTGAAGACATCTACATGGAAATATTTAGTTACGGTCAAAGCGCTACCTGTTGGCAGCAGGAAGTGTGCCACTTTGAAATGACTTTGCCATAATTTCCTGTATTTATTCGCTTACATGCATGTCGCCCACTGGTCACTGTTTTCATAAGGTCAATGGGTAGCGGTGAGCCCGGGTGTGAGGGCTCTTTCATCGCTGCTTGCAGCTTTAATTTGTTTTTGTATTTTTAATCTACTTTTCAAATGTGTTTTAATTTTTTTACTCTTGTCCCAGACTTTAAAGGGTGAGTTCACACAAAAATGCAAATAATGTCATTTATTACTCACCTTCATGTCATTCATCACCCAAAAGACCTTTGTTCATCTTCGGAACACAAATTAAGATATTTTTGATGAAATCTGATGGCACCAGCAATGCTACTTCCTCTCTCAAGATCCATAAAGGTACTAAAAACAAATTTAAATCAGTTCATGTGAGTACAGTGGTTCTACCTTAATATTGGGGGCAGTCGTGGCCTAATGGATAGAGAGTCGGACTTGTAACCCAAAGGTCATGGGTTCGAGTCTCAGGTCCGGCAGGGATTGTTGGTGAGGGGAGTGATTGTCCAGCGCTCTCCCCACCCTCAATACCACGACTGAGGTGAGACCCTTGAGCAAGGCACCGTACCCCCAACTGCTCCCCGGGCGCCGCAGCAATGGCTGCCCACTGCTCCGGGTGTGTGTTCACGGTGTGTGTGTGTTCACTGCTGTGTGTGTGCACTTGGATGGGTTAAATGCAGAGCACAAATTCCGAGTATGGGTCACCATACTTGGCCATATGTCACTTCACTTATCACTTCACTTCACTTATATTATAAAGCGATGAGAATATTTTTTGTCCGCCAAAAAAAACAAAATAACCACTTTTTAACAATATCTAGTAATGGCCGATTTCAAAACACTACTTCATGAAGCTTCGGAGCTTTAAGAATCGATTTCAGTAGATTTCAGCAGTTTGGCGATTTGACACGTGATCCGACACAAAAGATTTGTAACGCTCCAAAGCAGTGTTTTGAAATCGGCCATCACTAGATATTGTTAAAAAGTCACTATTTTGTTTTTTTGGCACACAAAAAAAATTATTCTCGTTGCTTTATAATATTAAGATAGAACCACTGAACTCACATGAACTGATTTAAATATGTTTTTAGTACCTTAATGGATCTTGAGAGAGGAAGTACCATTGCTGGCAATGCAGGCCTCACTGAGTCATCGGATTGCCCTTAATAAAGTTTGTGTACTTGGTTACATACGTGGTTAAAGCTTTTATAATGTTACTAGTTTCCCAGACCCTAAGTTTAAATTATAGTATGAATCATAGAAATAATATTAATTATTGCATTTTGATACAAATAAAGAGAATCAACAAACTATTTTAGTAGTTATTGTGTAAATGTATTTATATTTAGTTTAGAGCATCTTTGAGATGAAATGTGATAAAACCAAAGAAAAGTAAAGGCAAATCTGAATATTGCATATTGAATATTTCTATTGTGGGTCATTTCCTGTTAAACTCTAGTTTCTGTCAAATTTTGCAAAACTTGTGAAATGTTTAATTCTGTGTATAAATAAAAACGAGCAAGATAGAAGCAATTTTATGCAATAAAATAGAATAAAATTAGGCAAGATAGAAGCAATGTTATCCACCACCATCATTTCCTCAACAAAAAGAATAGTGATTTGATATACAGTCAAACCAAAATTTATTCAGACACCTTGAACATTTCATTCATTATTACAGTTTATTCACTATAGTTTAAAAAAATGGTAATAAAATGTGACAAGATCTCAGAATTAAACTGTGTCAGAAAAAATTAATCTTAATTATGTCAGATAACACTTAAAGGGTTAGTTCACCCAAAAATGAAAATAATGTTATTTATTACTCACCCTCATGCCGTTCCACACCCGTAAGACCTTTGTTCATTTTCGGAACACAAATTAAGATATTTTTGTTGAAATCCAATGGCTCAGTGAGGCGTGCATAGCCAGCAGCGACATTTCCTCTCTCAAGATCCATTAATGAACTCAAAACATATTTAAATCAGTTCATGTGAATACAGTGGTTCAATATTAATATTATAAAACCACAAGAATATTTTTGGTGCGGCAAAAAAACTAAATAACGACTTGTGATGTCCGATTACAAAACACTGCTTCATTTAGCTTCGGAGCATTATGAATCTTTTGTGTCGAATCATAATTCGGATCGCATGTCAAACCGCCAAACTGCTGAAATCACGTGACTTTGGCGCTCCGAACCGCTGATTCTACACGCTGATTCATAATGCTCCGAAGCTTCCTGAAGCAGTGTTTTGAAAGTACCACAGTTGGAAAAACACAGATGGACACATACAGTTCTGTATAATCCTTTTCACGCTTTCGATTTTGCAGATATGAAGTATAAAAAGGACTGTACGCTGACAAGTGATGCCGAGTGTACATGTGATGAAGGCTACAGATGTAGTGGTGACAAATGCGAGACGTGTGTGAAAGTCCCGACAACTACTCTTTCCCGTACTTCTCCTACTACTATTCCTACTGCTTCTACTAAAAAAACACTGCCCACCCATGGTGAGTGTCTGAACCCAGATGTACTGTTGTCATTTTGTCTGTTATATTCATTTTATATCCATTTACATAAATTATGACTGTTGTGGTATTTCCAGAAGACAGGCTGTCACACACACAGTTCTCCATTGACCTGTTTACTCTTTCTCTCTCCTTTTCTCCATCCATTTGCTCCCTTTCTATCAACCTCTTCCAGATAATGTGTGGATCTCGGTGAGTCTGTGTTTTGCATGTGTGTGTGTGTGCGTTCTGTTCACCTGTTTCCTTCTCACCAGCAGACATGCACGATCATGTGGAAGGATCATGTCAGCATCAAAGGGTCAGTGTCACTATAAAAAAAGCTCTAATTCAAAACCACAAAACTGTTCTTTATATACTCTTGCATATAATATAATATATAAATATAATATAATCAGTGATGGACTGACCAACTGTTCAGAGTGTTGTTTATATGTTTAGTAATAATATAATAAAATATATCATATAATATAACATAATGATATCAGTGATGGACTGACCAACTGTTCAGAGTGTTGTTTATAATATAATACAATATCATATAACATAATGATATCAGTGATGGACTGACCAACTGGTCAGAGTGTTGTTTATAATATGTTTATTAATAATATAATATAATATAGTCAGGACACAGAGAGGTGAGTGAAACACACAAGTTTTTTAAATAGAGGCACGAACACAGGCAGACGTTGGATGCAGGTGAGTAAATGAACAAGCACTTAAAGTGGAGACTTAGCTGGCTGAATAACAGAACAATGTCTTTGCAGATGCTGGAGAACACAAGGAACGGAGAACTGGAGATGGAAGACGACAGGATGGGAACACAGCAAACTCAGGTGAGTAGCGGGTAAGGAGTCCAGGTACGTTGACGAGACCAGACAAAAGGAGTGAGGGAAGTGAATGTCTTTAAATAGTCCATGGGTGATGAGGTGCAGGTGCAGGTTATTAGTATTCAGGAGATTGTGAACGAGTGGGTGGAGCGTGGAGATCCGGTGACGATGCGTGGATGTTGGTGGGCGTTGGCTGTGACTCTGTGACTCTGTGACAGTACCCCCCCCCCCTCCACGGGTGGCTCCTGATGACCGGGTGGGGTGACGACGACGGGGTCTACCTCGACCCCGTGGAGCAGGACGGTCCGGATGTTCGGCATGGAATTGTGAGAGGAGAGAGGGGTCGAGGATGTCGTGACGGTTGACCCAGGAACGTTCTTCTGGGCCATAGTCCTCCCAGTCGACGAGGTATTCTACTTGTGGACCCCGTCGTCGGGAGTCAAGGATCGCCTGCACCCGGTAGATGGTTTCCTCTTCAGTGAGCTCGGGAGGAGGAGGTGCCCCATCGCCACCGGAATCTGTGGAGGGAGAGGGCATAGGATCAGTGTGGGGTTTCAACAGTGAGACATGGAAGGAAGGTGAGATGCGATACTGTGCTGGAAGATTGAGATTGAGAAGATCCTCTATATGGTGAATGGACCTATGTACCGGGGACTCAGCTTGCAACAGGGCAGTCGGAGNGTCGGAGACGGATGTCCTGCGTCGAGAGCCACACCTTCTGGCCAGGTTGGAAACGAGGAGTAGAGCCCCTTCTTGTGTCCGCATGCCACTTGTGTCTCCGAACTGCCTGCTGGAGATGGACGAGGGCTGAGTCCCACACTCTCTCGCTCTGCTGGAACCAGTGGCTGACAGCTGGAACCTCCGAGGGCTCACCCGACCAAGGGAAGAGAGGTGGTTGATAGCCCAGGATACATTGGACTGGGGTGAGCCCAGTAGTGGTCTGTCGGAGGGAATTCTGGGCGTACTCCACCCAGGGTAGAAACTGGCTCCAGCTGTCCTGGTTCCGGTGGCAGTACAACCTCAGGAATCTCCCGATCTCCTGGATCTTGTGCTGGTGGTGTGGAACTCGCACTTCTCACTTGAGGTAGAGATGGTGTTCGCGGAGCTTCTCGAGGACCTGGGAGACGTGTTGCCGATGTTCGGCCAGGTTCCGGTAGAAGATGAGGATGTGACCACGGCCCAGCGGCTTTCCTTGGATGTTTCTATACAGAGATCCTGTTGGCAGCGTTTACGGTGTACATTTAGTTTCTGAAGAATCTGGTTGCTTATGAAGTTCCCTGCAGAGCCGATGAGGGCTTGCGCTGAAACACAGACGTGAGAATTAAGAATTTGTACAGTAGTTCTAGTATGGGGGGGTGCAATCCGAGCGGGCAATTGGATGGTACTCTCCGCTGGGCGTGGTGGTCGGAAGGGACAGGCAGCAATGATATTTTTCACTTCCCCACAGTACAGACAGAGCTGTAGTTGAATTCTTCTCCGACGCTCCACACAAGTTAGACGATAGGAGTCCACTTGCATGCATTCAGGTGCTGGAAGGGCGACAGATGGTGAGGCGGGCAGAGGATTGGCAGTGGGAGTGTGGAGCGTGCATGCTGAGAAGCGTTGAGCTACGCGGCTGGTTTTTTGGATTAAGTTTTCCAACCCCATAGTGTCATCATACACGACCATTAACTGCTTTACGTGAGGATTCAACCCCTGGCGGAAGGCTGTTATTAGGGGAAGACGGATGTCCTGCGAGAGCCACACCTTCTGGCCAGGTTGGTAACGAGGAGTAGGGCCCCTTCTGGCGTCCGCATGCCGCTTGTGTCTCTGAACTGCCTGCTGGAGATGGACGTGGGCTGAGTCCCACACTCTCTCACTCTGCTGGAACCAGTGGTTGACAGCTGGAACCATTAGCGACCGCTAGCATATGAAATCGGAGGGCATACATACTCACAGTCTCATCACCTTGACCTATGTTGAAGATTTGGTCATGTACAGACAGATCGGCGGTACTCTGACCAAATACCTCTCGGAAATGGCTGAAGAATGCGGCGATGGTGGCTGTTACTGGGGCGTTGGATTCCCAGAGGGGTTGAGCCTATTGTAGCGCTCGTCCTGAGTGTAAGGAGATGACGAACACTACCCGGGCGTACTCAGAAGAGAAGAGTTGAGATTGGGCTTCTAGATAGAGCGAGCACTGCAGGAGGAACCCACTGCAATCCTCCGCCGCGCCGGAGTATGTTGCTGGTCGGGCCATGGGACTGACAGAGGCAGCTGGCGAAGAAGGGGTGGGTGCTGGTTGAAGGAGTGCTAATCAGACAGCATGCACAAGATCATCCGGGACTGTAGGTGAAGTGCTTGTGGATGGTTGTTGTAGTGAGGATCGCACCGCGTTGACCTAGGTGGCAAACGGGTCTGGGGTGTGACCCCCGCCTGTGTCCGAGGTGCTCTGCATGAGGTCTGGTCTTCTGTCGGGACACAGACGGAGGCAGAGAGGTGAGTCAAACACACAAAAGTTTATTAAACAGAGGCACGAACACAGGCAGGCGTGTGGATGCAGGTGAGTAAATGAGCAAGCACTTAAAGTGGAGACTTAGCTGGCTGAATAACAGAACAATATCTTTGCAGATGCTGGAGAACACAAGGAACGGAGAACTGGAGATGGAAGACGACAGGATGGGAACACCGCAAACTCAGGTGAGTAGTGGGTAAGGAGTCCAGGTACGTTGACGAGACCAGACAAAGGAGTGAGGGAAGTGAATGTCTTTAAATAGTTCATGGGTGATGATGTGCAAGTGCAGGTGATTAGTATTCAGGAGATTGTGAACGAGTGGGTGGAGCGTGGAGATCCAGTGGCGATGCGTGAGGTGGGCGTTGGCTGTGACTCTGTGACACATAACATAATGATATATTAGTGATGGACTGACCAACTGTTCAGAGTGTTATTTATAATATATTTATAATATAATATAATATAATATAATAAGATCAGTGATGGACTGACCAACTGTTCAGAGTGTTGTTTATAATATGTTTATTAATAATATAATATAATATGGAAAGTAATAGAGAGAACACGTTAAAACAATTTTGTCTTTACTGAAGCTTGTTTTTTGGAAACATCTGAGTAGAACATTGAGTGTGAAGTACAACTCCTGGGGAGATGGAAATTTTCAAAATTTCAAATTTCTAAATGTAGTGAAATTATTTATAATGCACCTCTATAGTCACGTCAATGTAATATGTGATAAAATGAAAACTAATTTATGTGGTTTGCATTTTTATACGTTTTGATTTTAATATTTCACTCAATATATTGAAACAGGGCATGAAATTGTACTGCATAACAGGAATGAGCCTTTAATAATGTGTACCGTACTGGGTCTTCAGGTTTCTGGTCCTACAAAAAGAGCAACTCTGGATTCAGTCAGTGCACAGACGAAGAGAAGATGCCAGTGCAGGAGATGTGTGGAAAGACAGAGAAAATGGAGGATGTCTGAGAGAGGAGGAGGAAGAAGGCCGCTGATGCGTCTACGGATTGAGTATTTACTCTAGAACAAACCTGCTGCTGCCATATACTCAAGAGAAGAGTGAGACAAATCTGCACTCATGTGGTTCATCTGAAGTATCCGTGAGAATGACTGTCCATCCATCCTGAGAAATGCTGACAGAGAGAGATTTGACTTCCCACTGCACATAAAGACACACTCAACATTCAACATAGAGCTGATCTTTTTCAACAAATGTAGGTTTTCTTCTCTGCACACTTGTTTGTATTTATAATTGGGTAGTTAATGGACTTTAGGTTAACATTTGTATGAATGTACTGTACAAGGGAAAGTGTATATGTTAGGTCATGTGACCGCTCAACATTTCTTTTTGCTTTTTTAATCGCCTTTTAATCGTCATAGAAGCTGCATGTATAAAAATATAAAAGAATTAAATATGTTGAAAATAGTTTTTGATGGGAATATAACATGTCCTGTCACTTCACAGAAGTATTTCATGTATTCAAGTATTTCATCTATCCAGTTGCATAAAATAGAAAAGGGAATTATATTTGTAAGTCCATCTTGCAGTGAAATTAAATACTTGGAGAAACATACCAAAAAATAAAATTTTATTGATTTCTATTGCACTTAACAATCAATATCAGGTATATAAAACGTGTATTACAGTAAATATACAACATAATACATGATGACACAAGCTCTGAGCGAAGAAACAATGTTGACATTTCCAGACCACCATCAAAATGTCAGGGCTTTTTTCACATCACAATCCATCATGCCTGCCACATAAAAACCAAAGAAATGAGGAAGAACACTGACAACATCAACCAGGGACTTAACATGATTGAACAATGATAAACCGCGTGAGAGCAAAAACACTTTTTTAAAGATATTAACAGTAACAGAATTAATAACGGTTATAAATAAATAAACATGTTTACTATTTAATAACGGTATATGTCAAGACTCAGAATGCCCCATAAGTCAGTAAATTAGATAGATAGATAGATAGATAGATAGATAGATAGATAGATAGATAGATAGATAGATAGATAGATAGATAGATAGATAGATAGATAGATAGATCTAAAGGAAATTATGGGGTACACTGCAGTAACAATAACTTCAACAAACTTTACTTAAAATAAATATCTAAAATATGTGAATCTTCTGAGTGTTTTAGAGCTGCTTTTTGCCTTCAAACACTTTGAAAAGAGGCACTGAGATTCCGCTTTGCTCCTGAGGGTCATCCAACTATCATAAGACCTGCAGTGAACTGAAAGCTTGTGGTAACGACTCGTCACAAAATCAGCATTAGGATCCCACTGCTGTTCTGATGGTTTAGAGTCAGTGGTTATGCATAAACGTACTGTATGGGTGACATTTCAAAGCTGGCATGAACTGTGAAGCTCGTACGCAACACTTTTGTCATCCATACTTTCAGTCACACAGCCAGGTCTTCCCCTGATGCAGCTTCTCTCAATGAAATCCCCTGCCAGGGTTAGAGTTTTAATACTAGGTACTCATGAAGCATCAGTTAAAACAAACCACACAGCAGTTGAACAGTACAGAAGAAGAATGGATACAAATTTCCCATGATCCCTCAAAGCACCTCTTCTTTAGATATGTGGCACTCTTTCCCTTGCTCCTGAGACGGGAAGAAGATAAAGTCGTTTTCTCTGCTCCGTTCCTCCTCAGACAGATGGACGGGTGGAGACTGAGGGTAGGACGCGGTGCTGTTATTAAGCGATTCTTCTTGGAGTTCGTGTGCTTTTTTCTCTCCTCCATCCCATCCGAACTGATTGAGCAAACTAACAAAAACTGTCTGGGGACCGTAGATGTGGAGAGGGCCTGTGAGAAAGAGAGAATTTGTGAACTTTCACACTATTTGTGCATGTTTTTTTTTTTTCATTAACATTTTTGTGGGTCAATGACAAGTGTCCAAGAAAAGGAAAACATTTTTGGAAAATTAACAACTTAAAGTTGTTATAAATGTCTGGTTTAGAAAATGTTTAGAAATGTTTGTTATCATATTGGTTTCATGTTATTTTGAAAAACCTTTAAAGATTGAAAAAAAATGAAAATGAAAAAATTGGATAACGATAATGTGGTGGAACCGTCAAGTCAAAAGTATGTGTTATACATCGAATACACAAGAGTGTACCACAGACACGCAAACACATTGGTTTTTCGTGTTTTATAGGGACATTCCATAGACATGATTTTTATACTGTACAAACTGTATATTCTATCCCCTAACTATAACCCTACCCCTAAACCCACCTATCACAGTATAATACATATAGTCAAACCAAAAATTATTCAGATACTAGATATAATTTTTTTTATATATATATTTTTACTAGTGGGTGCAGGACACTATAGTTCATTTATGCAAGTGAGGATAGCAAAATAAAGTAAACAGTGACATATTATACCCAAATATTCTTCATACAGTGGACTACCAGTAAAACTGATAAAAAATTCGGGACCAAAAATTATTCAGACACTTTGACCTGACCATGTTTTGCTTAAGTGTTATCTGACACAATTAAGATAAAAAATTTTCTGGCACAGTTTAACTCTGAGATCTTGTCATATTTTATTTCAATTTTTTTAAACTATAGTGAATAAACTGAATTAATGAATGAAATGTTCAAGGTGTCAATGACTGAAAGATGTCTGAATAAATTTTGGTTTTGTTTAAATTTTGGTAAATATATATATATATATATAATTATATAATAATTCATAAATATTTAATTTTGGGGAGTCGCACCACATGACATTTTACAACCTGAATTAACCTTGCTTTGTCATAATAAGGTCAAATTATGTCAAATTATATATTTTAAGAAACTTATTGACCATGTGATGCAGTCATGAAGGTCTGCAGGGGTCCTCTCTATGATATAATTTCCTGTTTTATTTATTTATTTATTTTTACTGCATGTTTATGCATATTGGTTTGACCACATGACATGATTTCACAGACAAATTAAAAAAAATTCA
Source organism: Anabarilius grahami (assembly GCA_003731715.1). Lineage (NCBI taxonomy): Eukaryota > Metazoa > Chordata > Actinopteri > Cypriniformes > Xenocyprididae > Anabarilius > Anabarilius grahami. The sequence goes on from RJVU01029436.1 coordinate 2,282,028, forward strand.
AATATTAATAAACAGTGAAGCAGTTTTGTTAAATAATAAAAGATTATGCTAAATAAGGTTTTCTTTCCAAGAATTGCATTCTGTTAATGTTCTTTTCAAGAATTTAATTGTTATGGTATCGTACACATTTTTTAGTTCACGCACTCACTTCATTCCATAAAGCTGTGTAATTTTAGGTTGTTTTTTTTAAACAAATAAATAAATCTGAGAAAAAAATGAGGATTGTGTGTTTGACCCTTTTCATGAAAGACAAAAATCACAAAAAGCATCCCTTTATATAGTACCTAAATTGCCAGCTGGAGGCACAGCCTGCTCTGAGCTGACTGGATTATGAAAAGAGCAGTCTGTGCTGTGATTGGTGGGTGTGCTGCCATGTGACAGCATCTCCTGTGGGTGAGGCTGCTCATCTGGTTGGCTGGAAGGAGGTGTGGTCTCGTTGTCCACCTTAAGAAATTGAAGGACTGTAAGTCAGATAATTCATGACATATATGTTAAAATACTGCAAAAATGTGCACTCACTCATTACTTACCTCTATATTACCCAAAGAGCACTGCCTGACAACTGATGAAGAGGAGAAACAATGAGAGATAAGACAGAGATTAACCCAAAAAACCTCTGAGAAGAAATGTGTTTGTGTTCATGTGTGGATGTTACTCACAATGCTTAAAACATTCCTTCTCTTTCTTTCTGCACAGCCGGAAGAAGAGTATAAGGACGATGACAGATAACATGACAGAAATGAACCCAAATAAAATCCACAACAAATTATTTTCACCTGTGAAATAAGCATAAAGAAGCATAACTATTTATGTTGAGATGAATGAGATGAAAAAGTTGCTATATGGGAAAGAGCTCTGCAAGAAACAGTGCTCTCAAAGGGTGCTATCATTAGTCTAAAATCAAAAAAATTGGCAAAAATGAGTGTCCTCTATTGAATCCTATGAATATACAAGTTGAAGTGACAGACTTACTTTGCCTTCCTGTTAAAGGTGCAATATGTAAAATTTTCTGCACGCTAGAGGTCGCTAGAGGCCTATTCAAAACAAAGGCGTAACTTGATGACGCCAAGCTTGAGCGCGGACATATGGTCTTCACTTCACAGCCGGTGGAAATAATCGGGATAGGACTCGGGAAGAAATCATGTTCATGGATGCGATTATTAACGTTACAGTAGTATGAAGCAGAGCAGGGCTGAGTGTTGTGGGAGTTGAACGAGGCCGCTGGAGCGATTGCGCAACACACGCCTCACGAGCAGCGGGACTTTTATTATGACACAGTCGCCGGCACTGCTTCCGCTTTTTCGGTCATGAGTATGAGGTAACGCAGCTCTGTTTATCATATTAGATACATTTGATTGTGTTGAAAATGATGTTATAACGTTACTCTGTGCGTTCGCTCGGCGGCTGCTGTGAGACACTTGTTGCACAATGCAGTAAGATCGATTTTAGAATATCATATTAAATGCTGTGTTGATAAATGGCATGGAATTAATTTTAAAACGTATTGTATGATGGAGAAAATTCTGTATTACTGTTACTAAAAATAAAGCTGCATCTGATTATGCTCTGTTAGCTACTTCACAAAATAGTGTTTTTCTCTGAGGCATGGTAAAGCGCGGTACTCGCAAAAAATCAAGAAAATTTGATTTCAAGACTAAACGTGTTGAGCTATATAACAATAATTAGTTTTTCTGTCTATAAATGTATCAAAACAGTTGTTCCCTTGTCTATTAAAACATGTAAATATTAAAGCGTCTTTGGTGTTTCCATGGTTTTTACAAAATAAAACCGGAAACCGAGGGTAACGCGGGTATGACGCAATTGACAGGCGACTCATCACACGTCCCGGAGCCTTGGTTAAAACTGCAATTTTCTCAAGATTTACAAATAATTGCAAACATTTGGGATATTGTAAATACTCAAGTGAACAAAATATATAACACTGGCCTAGTGATTTTTGGATATTTTACTGCCAAATTCTTACATATTGCACCTTTAATACAAGTAGAGTGCAGCAGGAATAAAAAAACAATAAGTCCTTAAAAAACATAAACGAGTTAGCATTTTTCAACTTCTGCTTCCAATAGATTTTTGATTAAATGCCTGAAATAAGGTCTATGGTGAACACAAGCTCAAGATATTTTGTCATGTTTAAAAGGCAGTTGCTAACACGTGGCTAAATGACACTATAGAGGTCGTCGGAGACATTAAACGTCATGCATTTTCAAAAAAGTTTCAATAGTAAAAAAATGATTAAAAACTAAAAATGTTGTGGTGTCAGCTGCTGCCATTTTGTGACTATTGTTTTGTTCACTGTAATGGATTATAAGAAAACAAACAGGTAAGTTTTTAAATCAGTTTCATCTCAGATCAATATCTTTTATCCCCATAATTATCTAAGTGGCGATATGCCGTGTAATATGTGGTATGACTGTACCGTATCTCTTAAATGTCAGTCTAGTTTGAACTTGCCGTGCTAGCAACTGCTCTCTCCCCGGAAGCTTTATTTTTCGACAATATTTTAAGTCTAATTATTTACTTATGTGGCAAGTAACCTTGTAATAACCGGAATAATGTAAATCCAGCCGGTTGTTATCTCAGAATAAACCCCTTCAGGCTGATGCAAGACTGATCACCCTGTCGGGGTTTATTCTGAGATAACAACCGACTGCATGTACATAATCCCTTACATAAAAATAGTACACCGTACGGAAAATCTACTCACTAGTCCGCATTTACAGGCTTGTTGTGTTTATACTTGCACTCTTGCAAACTTTTCAAACTATTCTAACTCCCACTGGCAGATTTAAAGTATTTATATTTAAATGTGTATCAAAACTTTAGAAGCCAAATAATACTACAAAGAAAACTATATCCAAATCAGACCATCCAAATTTTCTCTCATTAATGCACACTTAAAAATAAAAAAAAAAACTAGAGAAAAAAAAAAGGTGTGGGTAGATTCCTCCACTATACCACAAAAACAACACATTAGATCCTTATCAGGGAAGGTGTTTTTTAAATTTAGATTGAAAGAGTTGGCAGAAGTTTAGCGGTGGTGATGATGAAGTCATGTAACCGTGGTGTAGTTTGTTTACTTTATAACCTAACTTCAATATTTTACTTCAGACAATTGTATAACTTCCGAGTTCTTAAAGGTTGTGAAGATTATCATGATAACCAAAATGTGTATGAATCATAAACTTTCTGCAATAATCTAAAAGCCAAAGCAAAAATCTTATTAGCTTTATGTGGCAGGAACCAGTGTGATGCTAACTTCTGGGTTGGCCTACAAAAATAGGTCATCACTGCAGCACTCTATAAGGATTCAAGCCCACCTCCTGCTCCCCCTAGTGGCAGACCCCTTTTTGGCTAAAACACAAATGGAAAAGCGTGTTTTGATAGGCTTATTTCAGATAATATGAGTATAAATAGCTGAGAGTCCTAGTGATCAGCATGCACTGTATGTGACGAGGAGCCTGGGGGCCCTTGCCGTCAGGCCCTAAAGTTATCGGCCGTGGGGACAACATCCCCATTGGCCCAGTCCCAGTCCCCAATCCAGTCTTGATTCAAGCATACTACTCTTCCTTACTTTCTTATTTTGGAATGAATTCAAAATACTGCTTAGAATACAAGTGTACACACATCATGGTTGGCAAACTTTTTTGTCAGCGAAACTTTTAGATGTAAAATATTTACTTAAAGTACCCCCTGAGGCCATATTATGTTTTCAAAGTTTTGATTTTGTTTTGGGGTCTACTAGAATAGGTTTTCATGCTTGAATAATAAAAAAAACACATTATTTTCCATTCTCTCTTCCCAGTCTGTCAGTAACACTCTGTTTAGATTCCTTCCGAAAAACGCAGTGTGCTCTGATTGGTCGGATGGACGGGTGCGTTCTGATTGGTCAACTGATTTGAGTGTGTTTCTGAAATCTCACACCCCTCACCATAACCACGAGTTTCAACCATAGACTGTAAAACAATATGGACGACGCATCTTCACTCTCTTCTATTTTAGTAACTGAACCCACCAGTGTGTCAATATGGCGCTGACATCTTGAGTCTCGAGTCTGCGCATAGTGAACTTGAAACCCGAGTCTGCGCAGTAGTGAGCACGAAGTGGAGCCGCGATACTCAGAACAACTTATTATTTCGGTGTGAAATGAACAGTTATGGAAATGTACTTCACTCAGAGAAGCTGAGTTTAAGGAACGAACATCTGAATTAACACCAGTTAATTCTCTGAGTTCAGTAGTCACTGAGGCGCCAACGGACTTTTTTATGGATCTTCAGATTGGAGCTTTAACTTTAATTTCTACATTTCCATAACTGATCATTTCACACCGAAATAATGAGTTGTTCTGATTTTGGGCGGGACTTTGATTTCGCGGCTCCACTTTGTGCTCACCACTGTGCAGACTCGGGTTTCAAGTTCACTATGCGCAAACTCGAGACTCAAGATGTCAGCACCATATAGACACACTGGAGGCTTCGGTTCAATACCTGCATGAAGTTGGCCCCCCACCCGACGCAAAATGTCGGCAAAATAGTCTCAATCGCAAAAAACTACTTATTTCATTGTCTAACTAAACCAAATCGAAAAAACAAATAAAGGTATTCGTTTAATTTGATTTTACTTGAAAATAAACAAAGACAAATAACTTCTTCTTCTTTTTTTTTTTTT
>RJVU01029436.1:2286764-2327208 GCA_003731715.1 Anabarilius grahami
TGGGGTTTATGGGTAAAACTTAAATTAGTTTATGCTTTAAAATTTGTTTTGAATGTGCGGGTGGCCCCTAAAATACTCATTTTGGCTTTATGGTCTAAAACAACATTGAGGAATTTTTTATTTATTTATATTTATTTTATTCTTAAAAGGCCTAAGAAAAACCTAATGATGTAACATGTTTCACTTGTTATTACAAGCAGGTTTATTTATTTATTTATTTATTTTTTTTAAATAATAACATAATTTGTGTTTCATTGGAAAAACCCAAAATATCAGAAAACAATGGAAGGAATCGTGCCGGCGCCTCCGCGGACAAGAGAAGTGTGTTGTTGTGCTCTGCACGAGATGTACATTGGCAAGAAATATATGAAACAACCAATTAGAAAAATTTTAACTAATATGCAGAGCAGTAGCCTACATCAGATGAACTGCATGATGGGTTGAATGGCGTTTCAGGGCGCCACTCATGCGAAACAAATATTAAAGAATAATCACATTTTTTACCCATGAATAAAATTACGAAAAATCTAGCTTGATTTTTCATTTTTCAGTTTCTTATACAAAACGAAAAAACAAAAATCAAACTCTTTCTTATTTCTCTTTATTTCTTTTTAAGTAGCCTAAAAAATCTAATCAGCCTACCAGGTACACGGACCCGGACCCCAATTAAACATCCAATATTGTTATTTCAATATTTCTTTACAAAATTAAAACGAAAAAACAAATATAGAATTATCATCAATTAATTATGTAATCATGATCAATTATCCTTCAGGAAACACACAATATTATATAAACCTTTCAACAACGTTGATTTATGTACCGGGAGTAAGCCTATTTTCTATGATGATTCCATATTTCTTTGAAATATGAAACTGTTATTCTTTTTTTTTTCTTTCTTTTTTTTTTTTTTTTTAAATATTTTGAGAGAAAAGAGTCCAATGTTTTTTATTCAGTCTTTTTTTCATTTTTGGCTAAATATTTTACAAACAAGTGTAAAGTTAGTTGGCTAAAAGTAAACATTTCTTTAACCTTTTACTTGAAGACTTAAAATATTCTATAGGCTATTTCTGATTCTTCATTCAGGCTGGTGAGGTCATTGCCAATAATTCAATGTCTTATATTTTAAAAACCAAAGCAGCACAAACAAAACTTTTACCGGCACAAACCAGCACAAACGGAGCACAAACAAACGAGACTATTTTAGGCGAATTTGGAGCATGTGGGGGGGCTGGGTGACCTCAGAATGACCTATCTTTTAATATCTAAAAAACCAAAGCAGCTCAAACAAAAATTTTTACGGCACAAACCAGCACAAACGGAGCATAAATGATTGAGCCTATTTTGCCGATGTTTTGCGTTGGGTGGGGGGCCAACTTCACGCAGGTCACTTACCTGGAAGAGAGTGAAGGTGCGTCGTCCATCTTTTTTTACAGTCTGTGGTTTCAAGGCACTACTAACGCAACTCAACGAGGCCTTGCCCCTTTTTTTGTATATACCGTTGGCGGGAATAATTTAAATGAGGAATATTGTGATATGTATGTTCTGGAAAAAAGCTCAGAACTACAATCCATTTCAGCGACTTCATAAACATACTGCCTTTGTGGTGGACTTTGTTACTGTGTAACTTTGCAGACCTTTTTCAGGCTCAAACAGCAACATTACACACTTAACAAAGTTGAACATTTAATTTTGCAATGTAATTTTACTCTTTAATATTACAATAGTTAATGTTCATGGTCATCTAATGTCAATAATAGTATAGTAGTAATAATAATCATACTTATATTAACAATTATTATTAGTAGTAGTATGTTTTAAAATCTAATTATAAAAATAAAGACATAAATATATTACTGTTTTAAATTGGAGAATGAATAATTGGTATTTATAATAATGAAAAACTCTGAAACATGCAGCGCACCAGACTAGCCTATGCAATTATTTAATTAAAATGCAGCCTTCAATTTGTTTATCGCACTAAGCTATATCACGATTATCGTGCAGCCCCATTTATTTATTTTCATTTAACATTCAGTATAATTAATTATTAGCTTTTCATCAACTCACGAACCCCCTGCAGTTTCCTCGCAAATCCCCGTTTGGGAAACCCTGATGTAGAAGAAAAAAAGCCATGCTTACCCAGCACGCTCTGTGCACTTATGGATGAAGTGGTGGATGAAGTGGTGGATGAAGGGGCATCAGTAGGGGTGAAGGACAAGCTTGGGGTGGTGACAGGAACACATTCCCGACATTGGCCTGTGTATTGGTCTATCGTGGCACATTTATATCCCTTCTGACAGCGACACACCACATCTGATTTACGCGTACACTCCTTTTCCACCTCCATATGGAAATCTAAAACACACACACACACAAACGTGTTTTCAAAATGAAGCACTTTTTGCCATACTTCCTGTTTCTATTCTCACTTCATCTTGTTTATACTATCATGGGTAAATTAGGTGTAAAGAGCTTTATACCAGCATTGCAGTTCTGGAAGCAGCGGTGGCAAGTGCTTTCTCTGTTCTCCTGACTGGTGAAGAAACCAGGGTCGCAAGGAACACACTCACAGTCTGACATATAATATCCTGAGAGATGATGGATGGTCAGGAAGACAGAGAGGAAAAAGTGGAAATGTCACTTACATGACATCACAGCAATAGCAAACCACAACCATCCAATCAATTCCCAACAGACAAAATTATGTCCCGCCCTACATTTTTTCTTGTTGGAGAAGTCATTTTTAACATGTATGGCTTCTGGTGTAACCAGCAATTTATTTTAGCAGTACAAAAATTGTCTGTTATGCTGCTTTATATTGCAAACTGGTATTTGTTATCATATTATTTTCATTTATTATTGTAATCATGAACACATTTGCTGTGTTCAAAATCGAATAATTCCCTACTGCGAAAAACAGTTCGCCAAAAGAGTATGTCCGAACACATAGTATTCGAAAAAAAGTTTCTTCAGATTCTGAAGTGTGCATTCGATGGACACTTTAATATTCCATGAGGCCACAGGAGAGGATTTATGAATACTGTCACATGACGCAACTGACGCTGGTAGGTCATGTGACAGTAACAACATGGCGGATGTAGAACATCTGAATTTCATTCATACTACCCATATTCATTCTATTCACACTTTTTTTAACGGTCGGAAAGTAAATTCAAATACAAATGTTGTACCTACTCAGACAGTACGCGATTCCGGACGTAGCAAATCTGACTTCTAGCGCAAATAGATTTAGTGTTATTCTTGTAGTTCTTCACCTATAGCGGCTAATGATTCGAAAGGTCTTGCACATTCACAACAGCTTACTTTTACATCGAAAAATACGATGCACGGTGCACTGAAATATAATTTCGGGGTGCAAATAGCCCACCTTGTTGGCAGAGGCTATTTAAACTAACTCCGCCCACCAATGTCTAAATTAAGCCAGAAAAAAATTACAAAAGAAATCTATCTGATAACAGAATCGGTGGTGACGAGAATGAGGTGGGTGGCTAACTTCTAACGCGACTAACCCAAGATCTGCCATTTTGCAAACTCATTCTCTCTTTTCCTATCATACATCAGCTCGCAGAGGCATCTATTTTAAATACAAATGAGGAAAATATTCGAAAAGTGGAATTAAATTGCCTAAAGGAAATTTAATAGTGGGAATAAAGTGTTTAATAGGCATAATTAGCGGTAGGTGTAGTAGGGGACGGCTTTAGGGACAAGGACGATTAATGTCCCAATAAGGCAGTATCAATTTATTTTAATATAATTTAATAAGTATAATCATATACACTAAATAAGTTAGTATTATTATTACATTGTTTACTACAATACACTGAAGTGCAAAAAAGACTATAGAATGGGAGAAAATGCAATGCGCAATATGGCGGAATAAGTCCCGCCTTCTAAATAAGAGCCAATCGGCAATTGACCCTTCGCCGGGAGTTTGATTGACAAGCGATCTAACCAATCATAACACCGAATCCGCCATTTTGTCTGACAAAGCAGTCAGGAGTTAGAAGATTAACCTCGGTGGACTTGAACTTAAAAAATGGTGTGTATTGACGTCTTTCCGCGTTTTTATTGTTCGAATTTCTTTTTTTTTTTTAAATGACACAATTTGAAAGCTGGGACTTTGTTTAATATCATAAGTAACCTGCTCTGTCTTGTCTGTCGACGTGCTGTCAGTGTCCTCTTTGCTCCGCAATGTATTTTACACTGCATGTGGCGTGACAGCGCCATGGCTTGTCAAAAGCAACAGTAACTAAGGGGGGCGGGTCTTTGCGAAGGGTCAATTGGTAAAGTCATCGCGTCACTGCAGTGGCCGTTAGATGCCCGGTTCCTATAGAAACAATCAGACACGCGCCTCCGAAATGAGACAAAATAGATGCTAATTGCGCATGCGCATTAGCTTTATCCAGCCTGGAAAATACAGTTTTTTTGTCATGATTTGAGCGTTTAGAAACAAAATGTATGAGACAGTTGTTGTCAGATTTAATTGGGGATTTCAAATATGAAATTTAATCGAAAGCTTGGCAAAGAGCTTTGGAGAATTTGATGTTTCCCCATTCAAAGAGATAGGAACTGCACTTGCATGCCCAAGAGGCGTTTCAAAGATGGCTGCCGAGTGAAATGACTTGTCTTAAAGGGACTTTGGGTGCAAGTAGTATCTGACACTGTTTGCACTAGGTATAAATAGCATCTAACAACTATTTACACTTCTGCTATTTTCACTTAATGTAAATAGCATCTATGGCTGTTTGCACTTAGTGTAAATAGCATATTTTTTCTCCTTAAAAAGGTAATTACACCTAACTTACAAATTGCACGCACACATAACTGACAAACATGAATACACAGAATAGATAGATGTAAAATGACTTTCATAACATATTTAAAGGAGTAATAACTAAATTTGTATTTGACTGTGCACAGTCTTCAGCTCAAAAGGGCACATTCTGAATTTCTTAAAGGCGGATGTGGGTGCTTGCGCACAGACACACTCACGTACGTGCACACACACTTATATGCACAAACTCATACTTGCTGACTGAGGTCTCTTAAGGGGAGAGATGAGAAATAGCATCAAAAACAGGACGTTACAAAGAAGCTCAAACAGGCAGTGGCATTCTAATGAAGGAAGTGGTTGACGCTTCTGTGTCAGAACATACCATTTCCCATCACGAGAGAAAAAGAAAGAGAGGGAAAGGAAGAAGAAGAAAGAACGATGAAGAAAAACTTAATAAATAACCACTGATTTCTTGAGCAATTTCTTGCTCAGACCACATAAGTAATACTGGGAAGTGTGGTGACAGAAAAGTACGCTCACGCACTCCGCACAAACAGGGATCGAATTCAGAGAAAGTGATGGCAGATATGAAAGGCTCTGAGAAATATAACGCCCAAACATGCATTCTCACCTGCTGGACACAAAGAGCAATTTTCTAAGATGGCTCTGGGATTTCTCACTTTTCCGTCCTGCTCAATGCAAACGACAACACCAAAGAAAGTTAGTAATGGATGAGTCCAATTCAGTCACGCTGTACCTTTAAAGTGCACATTAGAGTTTGGTTCTGTGCTGCTTCAGATCACACATTGAGATCTGAGCGTACAGCGTACTAAAAGTCTGCACAGCGCGGCGTCTTATGTTAACATAATATATCATACACATTATAATGTATAGTATAATAATTTACCATAGGGAGGCCGTATACATGGTGACCTGTCAGCATCACCATGGCTACTGATAACATTGTCACAAGCATCTGTAAATAATAACATTTTATCAGACAAGAAGTGATCCATATACACAACATATCACACACCCTACATCAGTCACTCACTGGAGAACATAAAGGCATACGCAATCAAACTTTTGAAAAAATTTGTGTGATGTTAAGTTTCATATCAATGTTCACATGTCCAATAAAACACATTTTGCAACAGCTGAGTTTGCCAAAAAATAAAAATAAAAAATAGGGGAAGTAGATTTGTGAATCTGATGCAAAAAGCAAGTAAATACGTGACTAGCTTTTTGTTTAGTTTACTTTGACCTGTTTTACTAAATTTTACATTTCAGTCAGCATCTTATAACAAAGACCTGCATTTTAGAAAGTGGAAAACACAAAACAGCATAACAATAACTGCAGTATAAGTGAAAATAGTCAGTACCTCAGTTAGTAGAATCCAAAATGTCATCAAATGCTTTCAAACTCAGTTTCTGTGTCTTCTGCCAGTCTGTATTCTGTTCTGCTCAATACATCTCATTGTTTCCTCACCTGCTGTGTCTTCCTGTCATTCTCCTCCCTCTCTTTCTCACACTGCCCTTCACCTGCTTACTGTTTTGGAGAGAGAGAGGCAATAGCTTCACATACTCTGCAGCTGTCACGGTTTCATTGTTTCATTATTACTGGTTTGATTAAAGCTTGGACACATTCAGAATGTGAGTGTATTTCTAATTGGAGTAGTTTTGGAATGCCTCATAAAAACATACACATTCATCTGTTTGCACGAAGCTGCACGCAAAATAAAAAGAACTTATTTTCTATATTTTATGTAGAACAAACTCCTTTTTAGTAGTACATACCCAGACCTGAAGCTACCGTCATGAAGCAGTTTAAAGACAAAAGGTCAGACTGAGTTATTTTAACTCACACAAATGTCTGTGGCTTTGATCTTAAATGTCTTTTCAATTTACACCATTTGGCCTTTTTTCCACTATAACCGTATTAAGCAACTAGGTGCGTAACAGACTGGCAGCTAAACAGATACTTAAGAGGAAAAAATGACCTATAGATTGAAAAAGAAAAAGAAAACGCGCACACTATGACACAAAAACTCCACTCGTCGCGATGTGTGTTCAGCTGTAACCTTTATTCTGAAATCTTTTCAAAGCTCCAGTCTTTCTGTACACTTGCAGTGAAGCGAGCAATACCTGTTCTGCTTTGGGTTACATATTTATATATACATATAGTCCTGTTACTCTTTAAATCAAAATACACATGTGACATTGTTTCGGTCCTTTTCCTCCCCGTAGACACTCAGAAGGGTTCTGCTGTCATTGGACAGCATCCGATAGGCTCAACCACAGTGGCACATGTGTAAATGTAAAGAGAACCCATAAAAGATAAACATTCATACAATTCCACAGTAGGAACAAGTTGAGATTCATTCCTGTGAGATGTTACAGAATGACACGGAGATGCTATGAATGACTATGAGATCATTCAAACCTTCTTTCAGACTCTCAATGAGTCCCAAGCGATCATTTCAAATGTTGTAATTCTCTTGTCAAGGTTCAGGACTTGTTTGCATAGCCAGCATTTGAGCATTACAGGACTCTACCTTTGTCTCTTCTAGGTTACAGTATCATTGCATTCATACATTTATTGCAAATAAGCATTCTTTCGAAGCACTTTTCTCTTTTTTTTTCTTTTTCAAAATCTGTTATTATTCTGGTGAGGATATTGTGTGGAATTTACTCATTGTTTGTAGCCACTGCAAATCTGAAGAATCTTTAAGAAAAATTCAGTCAGTTCCAATGAGTCATTTTCCTGACTGTATATATCTATTGCCGTTTTCATACAAGACAGGATTTGTGGTAATTGAATTAAGAGAATTCTCGTAAAAGACGTTTGCTTTAAGGTCATATAGCAACAAACAAGAAGTAAATTGCTGTAGAAAACAACCACTTACTCGTTGCAGAAACCTGGAGTGCTCACTCCATACATATACACATGCATACATAAGTCTTACACACGTAGTTCAGCTCAGTGCTGCAAAACAAAAACAAAGAAAAACTCAATTAAAAGATTTTCTGTGGACAAACAATGGCTTAGTTGTTTGCAATGGCAGCAGAAATGTCACAAACAACATGATAAGCAATGTTTAGTTCACATACAAAACCTTTTCCTCAAAATAAAATTTTAACATTTCAATTAATCATCCTTTGATTTTTCAGGGCTAATATTTTTTCAATGATTTTTACACATTAATATCATAAGGCTGTTTATAAGTTTGTACCCATAGAACATCTATGAAATAATGCGAAATAACTAAAATATTCAGCAAAATCAAATGAATCTGCAAATCCCCGACAGAACTTTACAGTGGTCAGAGGGAAAAACCTAAGGCAGACACACAATGTTGTTCCTCAGTCAGTATGCAAAAAACAGAACAAGATGAAAAGAAAAACAACCTGAGGATAGTTCATAACATATTGTTCAAATGAATAAATTCTGTTCTGGCTCGTCATAGAAAGTGATATGTGTGATATGTTTATTAAAGCTTTCACTCTCTGTTTTTCAACAGCGAAAATTTACATGCTGGATGTACAGCACCATGTTTTCAAAAGCATGAGGTTTTCATTTTCACTGTGTGCAGTATCTTTCCTGAATGTTTTATTTCACATTTGGCACTCGAAATGTCTTTATCAAAGAGTTTTAGTCTCTATTCTTGAATTCAAGCTGTGGTTTTACGCTCAGACTACAGATATGAATGACCAACACACAAAGTCGGTTTGCCAGTTTCTTCTAGAGCTACTATATTAGTCCCTGTGGGCGTTTGGTTAGAATTAGAAAGTGCTCTCCCAAAAGAAGAGCTGATTATTACAAATCACGTGAGGTTCTTAAGAACTTTAGAACTTTCTAGAATCAGATTGCACATTAATTTGCAAGATAATCACTGAAGGATCATTCTCTAGTAGATCTAACCCAAGGGTATCCAAACTCGGTACTGGAGGGCCACTGTCCTGCAGTTTCGCTCCAACTTGCCTCAATACAACTGCCTGGAAGTTTCAAGTACTCCTAGTAAGATTAGCTGGTTCAGGTGTGTTTAATTGGGGTTGGAGCTGAACTCTGCAGGATAGTGGCCCTCTAGGAACAGGATTGGACACCCCTGATCAAACCTATCAGGATCTCACTCTTGTAAGTGGAAAGAAAAGGAAACATGTTCATCAAATAATTTCATGGGGTCTTTAGATCATTCTTCAATGGGTCTTCTAATCCATGAGATCACCATTCTTTAATTGATAAAACCCATCAGGCTCTCACACTTTAATGCAGGGGTGTCCAAACTTGGTCCTGGAGGGCCACTGTCCTGCAGAGTTTCACTCCAACTTGCCTCAACACACCTGCCTATAATAAGACCTTGATTAGCTGGTTCAGGTGTGTTTGATTGGGGTTGGAGCTGAACTCTGCAGGATAGTGGCCCTCTAGGAACAGGATTGGACACCCCTGATCAAACCTATCAGGATCTCACTCTTGTAAGTGGAAAGAAAAGGAAACATGCTCATCAAACCAATTCATGGGGTCTTTAGATCATTTTTCAATGGGTCTTCTAATCCATGAGATCATTCTTCAATTGATAAAACCCATCAGGCTCTCAAACTCAAATGCAGGGGTGTCCAAACTTGGTCCTGGAGGGCCACTGTCCTGCAGAGTTTCGCTCCAACTTGCCTCAACACACCTGCCTGGAAGTTTCTTGTATGCTTAGCAAGACCTTGATTAGCTGGTTTATGTGTGTTCAGTTGGGTTTGGAGCCGAACTCTGCAGGACACCCAACAAATCTTAATCCTTGTGAATCCTGCAAATATTCCTCATTTCCACCTCAGAGTACAAAATTGAAAAAGATAAGAAACAAAGTTGCAATTATGAGAAATGAAGTGATTGTGAGATATAAAATTATAATTACATGAAAATGTTGTAAAATATAAAGGCGCAATTACTAGAAACAAAGCTGCAATTGTGAGATACAGTCACAATTACAAGAAACAATTGTGAGATATGAAGTTGCAATTCTAAAAAAAGTGGCAATTGTGAGAAACAAAGTCACAATTGTGAAATATAAACTCGCGATTCCTAAAAACAGTTACAATTATGTCAATATAAAGTCACAATTACGAGAAACAATAGCTGCGTTTACATGGACCCTAATAATCCGATTGTAATCGGACTAGTAGCACAATCGGAATAAAAAAAAGTCACATGTAACCACATCAATCGGAATGAATTGGCCAGATCTGATTCAAATTTCATTCGGATTGCAAGGGGTTATTTATTAATTTTGTAATCCAATCAAGAGGACATGTAAACACTTGATCGGATTAAAAACCGAAACTGGAGAGTACTGCGCATGTGCAATGACATAGAATTAGCGTAATGACGTGTGATGCGCAGAACGAGCTGTTCTTCCCGTTAAATAAAGTGTCACAAATAAGTGTCCTGTTATTCTGAAATTCCCTTTCCACTCATCGTCTGTGAAATGGAGCAAGACAATGTCCCACCAGTCCTTGTTTCATAATCTCATCCACGGACGACTGGTTTTGGGCATGGGAAGGGGCGCTTTTATTGCTTGATAAAGACAAACAGCACGACTCAACGGTTCCTGTGCTCGTCGTGACGACTAATTAAGACCCGAAATAGATAAATATTAATTCAGCTTTTTTAAATCAAAGAAAAGGAGTATGGTTAGTATGCAACAACAGCCGGAAACTCTGTATATTTGTGCTGTGAGCGCACGTCAAAAGACTAAAACCGATCAGAAGCTTGTGACATATAAACGTGCATATCAACCCGATCACTTTATTTGGCGTTCATGTAAACACTACATTCGGAACACTCAATCGGAATGAATTATTTCAGATTGAAGCAAGTAGTGTCCATGTAAACGTAGCTAATGTTGTGAAATAAAAGTTGCAATTACCAGAAACAAAGTAAAATTACGATTTAATGTAAAAACAGTATGAGATGAAATCGCAATTATGAAAAACAATGACACAAGTGAGAGATATGTCAAAATTTTGAGAATTAATGTCGAAAATAGTGAGATATGAACTCATAATTCTGAAAAAAAAAAGTGGCAATTGTGCGAAACAAAGTAACAGTTGTGAGATATAAGGCCCCGTCCACACGGAGACGCGTTTTTGTGAATACGCACAAATTTTGTATCAGATAGGCTTTTCCTCCACACAAATCCAGCGTTTTCAGAAGGTGAAACTGCTATTTTTTGAAACCGGGTCCCAGAGTGGATAAATCTGAAAACGCCGCCTTTGCGTTTTCGTGTGTACAGCCAATCCGTATATTTTGTGAAACGATGACGTCATCACCCCACGTGTCGACCCTAGTCAGTCACCACTAACAGCACAAAACAGCAACAACAACAATAATAGCGTACTACATGCTTGTGTTTGTGCTGCAAAAGCTACCGCGCCTAAAGCTTTATTAAAATAAAGCTTTATTTTGAAGCTTTACTAAAGTTAGCATACAGCACGCAAGGTTTATGCGCATGCTCCAAGTCTTCTTGTTTGTTTTTAGTGTATCTCTATTGCAGAATTACACGCCACATACTGATCTGGCATGTATACTACATTGTTTTGAGTCGTTTCAGTGGTTTTATGTGACAAGGAAAAAAAAAAGATTGAATAGGGTAAGCTCTGGCTTCGTGTGGACGTAGCCTAAAGTTGCATCTTTGAGATATCTAGCAAACTATCTTTTTTGTTTGTTTGCTTGTTTTTTACTCTGAGGCAGAAATGGGTTTCCATAAGATTTCTCTGATAAACAGATAATATTTAAATAATATTTAGTTTGTCAAACATTTTATGGGGTCTTTAAGATCATTCATCAATGAGTTTAACCCAGAGGTGTCCTATCCAGCTCCCAGAGGGCCGCAGTCCTGCAGAGTTCAGCTCCAACCCCAATTAAACACACCTGAACCAGCTAATCAAGGCCTTACTAGGCATACTAGAAACTTCCAAGCAGGTGTGTTGATACAAGTTGGAGCTAAACTCTGCAGGAGCAGGTTTGGACACCCCTGAATTAACCAATCAGGATCTCTCTTTCTAAAGGATCACTGGTAGAATCTAACAAGATAGGATGCTTAAACTATCATGAACTATCACCACTAGCATGAAATAACTCTTCAGGGTCTTGCTCTATAAAGGACTCCTCTCATATCACCTTATTCTACAGATTACTCTTTCAGTTCTTTACAGAACACAGCCAGTCTAGACTACAAAACTGTTCCCAGTGAAAAACACAGGTCAGACAAATGGGTAGATTTTTGCATCAACCTCGGGCATCAGAGGCACCAGCAAGGTCTTAAGGACACAAAACAGAAAAACGCCAAGGGTGAACTACACTGGAAGGATTTTACTATCCAAAATAGAAATACTAGATACTTTTATGGACTGAGCAGTTCTCATATCTATAGCAGCGATAAATATACAGCATTTTCATGAAATTATTTTTTTCAGAAATGTACCTCCACCGGCAGAGAAAAAGGCTCAATATAATTTATCTTAAAGACGAAAAATGAGGGGAAAAGTGAAAAGGAAATAACATGGCGGTTGACATGCGTAACGCTCTGACATGTACTCCGAGCCATAACATCCTCGAATCTCACTCGTCTGACCTCACCCATCACTCATGTTTTCCACCCGCAAGAGGAAGTAAAAGAGTTCATTATTCTAAGAGCGCAAACAGCCGAGACTCCAAAGCAGCCTGGCATCAGCACAATACCGTTAGCATGAAATGTCGTTTATTTCATGTTAATTTGAGCACAAAGATGGGGGACGTGCAGGCTACAGTTACCTCCACCCTTTACTAGTATAAACAGCCCGGTATTTACAACAGCTCAGACAGGAAGCACAACACACCTACTGACCCACGGCTTACAGCGGCACGTAACGGTACATGCGGCAACAATAAGTGAGCAAATGTCCCCTCAGAGTCTCTAGGAAATGGAAACTTTGTGAAAACATTGTCAATGATTTTCTGCCAGACATACGAAATCAAAAGTGATTGTATTCACTGCAGAAAATATAATGACTCAGACATTTGGGGATGAGAACGGAAAACATGATTGATACTCGCCGGTGGACGGGCTCGCTGAAAGCAGATAAAAGCAAACAATCGTGTGAGGACTCTCATCTTTATGATTATGTAGGTGTGAAAACAGTACCAGAGGGGAAATGTCAGTACATGTTCTCTTTTGGGCACTCAGCACATACAATGTAATTCCATTTCCCACCACTAGAGGCAGTGACTGGATAGTCTGCAAAAACATGAGCAGGGTTGATGGTTGATGGGTGCCGTGAAGAGATGAGGGGCGCTTTTTCTTCTTCTTGCAAACAACTTTTGCATATTGTCGTCATTATCTTCCTCCTTCCTCCGTTTTATCCCTCTCTGTTTCTCCGTTCGCATCTGTACCTCCTCCAGGTATAGAAGAAGTGGATTTACTGTAAGGTGGTAAAAGGAATAAATCAACAAAACATATTGTCTTGTGCTTTGAGAAATAGTAAAATATAAACTGTGTCATTCATGAGTTTTGATCCGTCACACAAACTTTGTGTGAAAAAAAAAGGTAAATGTTGATGAGAGACTTAACTGTTTTAACTGGAGTGATGAAGAGACAGTATTATTATTTTTGCTGTATATTTCAGAATACTTAAAAGGACAGTTCACCCAAAAATTGCATTTCTGTCATCATTCACTCACCTTCATGTCATTCCAAACCTGCATTTATTTATTTGTTCTTTGGAACAGAAAAGATTTTTGAAAAATGTTGGTAACCAAACAATTCCTTTGACTTTCATTGTATAGACATTTCTCAAAATATCTTCTTTTATGTTCCACAGAAGAGTCATACATGTTTGGAACGACATGAGGGTGAGTAAACGATGAAAGAATATTTGGGTGAACTGTGAACTATGTGTATCTATGTTGCTGACCTCATAATTATGCATATATGAATGTAAATCCATGGTTTACAGCGATGTAATTTTAGCATCATGAAGTTGCTATTACAGTTTTTATTAATAGTTTGAATTTGTTTTTGACATATATTTCACAATTTGATTTTGATTCACAAGCATGCAATTCTATTCGAATTCTATTCGGCCTATCAGGCTACTTACATTTAAATTACACATAAGGAAGTTTTTTAATAATAATAACATTATAATAATACATTTTTATGATTTCACATTTTTACAATTACACGGATTTCAGTAAGTTGTACTGTATCTTTCAACATACCTTCTGATATTCATTCATTTTTATTTCATGCTGTAACTAGCAATAAAGCAGAAGAGATGATCAGTTCATGTACACTTAACGCTGCCACTTGAAGGTGCTATATGATGTCTTGCCACATTAAAGAGCACTAAAACGATATTTTTTGTTTGAATTTCGTAATAAGATTGACAGAATGTGATTTAGTAGATGGGTGGCACGCTATGACAGGGAGACTTTTGCCTCTGACCTTTGAGGAGTGAGCAGCCTGTTCTCTCTCCTCAGCCTATTTTTCTTTCTTTATCTCTATTTGAGGTTTTGCAAACTTTCTCTACCTGTTTTAACTTAAAACATTTATTTTAAATGTCAACTTTAACTTGGAAACTATTATTTCAGATACTTTTTATTTGTGTTACTTTTGAGATACTTTTGAGAACTTGGATTACTCTAACATGGCAACCCATCAGAGTATCCTCAGCATCAAATATCTACTCCCCACAGGAACCTTGCACTAAAGTCCTCTGACACCACCACTTTACTTGTTGGAGACTCAATAATCAGGGATGTCAGAAACAAAAGAATTAAAACGATTTGCTTTCCCAGGGGTACTGTCTGTGACATCATGGAAAATATCCCCCAGATTCTAAGGGAAAACCCAAAACTGATGAAATCATTATCCATGCAGGCTCATAACATCCCTAAACAGCAATCTAAAGTTCTAAAACAGGATTTTCTTCACCTTCTGGACTCTTTCATTTCTACATCAGTCAAAGTGCATATATCAGGCCCCATTTCCACAATCGGATGGGGATGCAGACGCTTCAGTAGGTTGCTGTAGGACTTGGCTAGCCTCCACATGTGCTGTTCGAGGCGTTTTGGGAGCGAAGAACTCTTTTCAAAGTGGCTGGGCTTCATCCAAACATCTCTAGGACTCAAATACTTATTTCAAACCTTCTCTAAATCCTTCTGCATCTCTCATCCACCTTTGACAGCTTTAAACAACAACAGCTACAGGACGATTGGCACCACCAAGCAGCAGCTCACCCCACTGTCACAATCACCCCACTGCCCAGTTGTCACTACTCTAAGAAATCTGGCTGAAGAAATTAATGGTATGCATAGGTTTCTAAACAAGCTCAGCAAGTACCACACACCAGGTTCTTCTCCCTCTCCCACCACACTTACAGGGGTGTCTGACATGTAGGTAACCGTGCTTCTTTTCTGAATATTCTTGTCATTTGCAGTAATTGATGGCATGGTCATAAAAAACAAGAGGTTCTTAAATACAAGTAAACTAATCAGGGTGAATCATACAAAGATTCATGTCACAGTGCAGCCTCTTATATCTGCTATTCTAAATGTAAGGTCATCAACAAATAAGTCTTTTGTAATTAGACAAATTGTTGAAAACTTTGAAAATGTCTCAATCACTGGTGATTTTAATATCCATATGGATGTAATTTCTGATCCATCGACTGTTAATTTCACAGAGTAACTAAACTAATTTGGCCTTAAGCAGCATGTAACTGGCCCCAAACGCAAACATGGTCACACACTCGATGTAGTGATATCATGTGGCTTAACCGTCAGCCACCCCACAGATAGTAGATATTGCCATATCTGACCACTACTGTGTCTTTTTTGAGATTTCAGTATGTACCAAAACCGTGAGTGATAAGAAGACTGTCAGTCAGGCTGATTCTGCCGTGACCTTCATGGAGCTCATGTCATCATCTCTTCCTCCTCTCACTTCCCCTCTGTAGACACTTATGTTGAGAATTTTAGTCTCAGGCTCTCTGTATGTATTAACTTTGTTGCTCCTTTAAAAACAAAGACTGTCTCTGGGACAATTAAAGCCCCATGGAGACATAGTACATCAATCCTAAAATTAAGAAGACTCTAGGAGAGCAGAAAGTCAATGGAAGCGCACAAGTTCTTACAGTTCACCATGATATCTATAAGACTCATCTGAAAATGCTATATAATACAAAGAGGTCTGCAAGAAAAGCTTATTTTTCAAGTTTAACTGACCGCAACAAAGAAAACCCTAGATTCTTATTCTTCACTATCGACAGGCTACTTAACCCCCTTAACCCCAAATATCACCAGAACTTCCCACAAGTGCAAAGTGTAATGAGTTTGCAGAATTTTTAATGACAAAATTACTTCCATAAGACAAAACATTGCCAGCACTTGCCAGGTCACCAACTAGTCATTTGCAATGTACTCCTTCTCAACTGTCAGCCCCAGTACACTTACACTGGTCATACACTGATTCTTCTGTGCTCAGTAACTACAGACCAATCTCTAATCTACCATTTCTTGGTAAAATAATTGAAAAAAATTGTATCCATAAAGCTCAATACACTTAATGAGAAATTTCAGTCTGGCTTCCGGGCAAACCACACCACAGAAACAGCCTTGTTTAGGGTTTTAAATGATCTGAAAGTTATTCGGGACTAAGGAAACTTGGCAATCCTTGTTCTTTTAGATCTGAGTGCTGCTTTTGACACCATTGATCACGAGATTCTACTTGACCGACTTGAAACAGACCATGCATTTATTATGTCTAGACTTGACTACTACAATAGCGTTTTGCTGGGTTACCAAAGAGCTCTATTAAACACTCACAAAGGGTTCAGAATGCAGCTGCGCAAACGTTAATTCGCTCTAAACTAGAAATCACATTAATCCAACACTCAGATCCCTTCAATGGCTGCCTGTATCATTCAGAATTAAATTCAAGATCCTTAGATTTTAAATGTCTTCATAGGACTGCCCCAATATACCTTTCTAATTTGTTGAATAAATATACATAAATATACTCCAGCAAGATGCCTAAGACATGACTAAAAATTGACTCTGTGCATCTATTTTTGATGAAATCCGAGGGTATCTGATCCACACATTTGCAGCAACGTCATTGCACCTTTTGATGTCCAGGAAGGTAGTTAATAACATGGTTAAAATAGTCAAAATAATCGTGACTAAAGTGGTTCAACCTTAATGTTATGAAGCAATGAGAATACTTTTGTGTGCAAAATCAAACAAAAATATTCAATTCAATAACTTGAACCGTTGTCACACCTAGTGAACTCAGTGCAGGCTTCCTTGTTAATGTCCAAATTTCAGCCAATACTGAGCTGGCGTTAAGGTTGAACCACTGCAGTCACGTTGACTATTTTAACCATGTTATTAACTACTTTTCTGGACGTCAAAAGGTGCAATGATGTTGCTGCCTATGTGTGGATCAGATACCCTCGGATTTCATAAAAAAATCTTAATTTGTGTTCCGAAGATGAACGAAGGTCTTATGGGTATGAAACGACATGAGGGTAATTAATGACAGAAATAAAATTTTGGGGTGAACTAACCCTTTAATTACTCACGTTCATGTTGTTCCAAACCCGTAAAATTTTCATTCATTTCAGAACATATTTCAGAAGATCATTTCAGAAGATCTTTTTGATGAAATTTGCTAGCTTTCTGTCCCTCCATAGACAGCAACGCAACTGACACTTTGACACTTCAAAAAGTTCATAAAGAGTTTGTAAAACTAATCCATATTAATTGAGTGGTTTAGTCCAAATTTTCTGGGGACACGATCACTTTATTTGATGAACAGATTGAATTTAGGCTTCATTCTTTGTGCAATTTTAAAAAGTATCTCAAAACACATTTGGTCACTATGGGCCTTTTCTTGATTCATTTTATAGTTGTATTTTATTATCTTATTTCTATTATGTGATCTTATTTTTGGTCTGTATTTTATTTTATCATCTTATTATCTTATCTTATTTCTATACTGTATGTGTATTATGTTTTTTTCTTCTCTGTGTATTTCTATTCTGTAAAGCACTTTACTGTTTTAAAAGGTGCTATATAAATAAAGCTTTACTTACTTATTTACTACAAAGTTTTGTTCATTCATCAACAGAAAAACAGCATAGACCAAAAGATAAATTCTTGGGATTTAAGTATCGATATCGGTTTTTCAAAATAGGAATAGATCCAGCCCTAGTTTTACTTTGAATTAACAATAATAACCCTGTTAAATGTACAGTGTGAAATCTAAAAATCTTTGTACCAAGAATACAGAACAGTGTGCAACAATATAACCCAGGGTTAAGAATAACCATGTTAGCAGTTTCAAAAATGTCAAAAACCCATTTGTTTGTGGATATATGCATACTTGTTTCCACTCTGAGTTATGAGTCTCCTGCAGGTTTCCATCTGCACATCCAGTCCTCTCTTCATACTACACATCTCCATATACTCGTGAAGATGGCGGTTCATGTCCGACTTTGCTGTGGCAAGTTCCAACTACAGAGAAGCAGATTGCATCAGACCAGGCTGATGGACTTCTATACTTACATTTATATGTACATTTATTCAACATAACTAACAAGCTATTTAATAGCAGAACAATACTATTAACAGTGTGTGTAAAACATGATTCATGACTGTATGACAGGGATAAAGTACTGTAATGCATATAAACCCTGACAGTGTGTTTTTCCAAAACCCCAGAAGGGTTTGTTTTGTGATAACGATCGTCTGACTGTACATTATCTCACTTAACAGAATGTTGCAATTGACCATTCAGAATCAAAAGCTGTGTTATAATCAGATAAATCATGAAATTAAAGTAAACTATTAAAGCTTCTCACCTCGATCTGGTCTATAGTCTCCTGATATTCCTTCTCCCTGGACTTAAAAAGACATTCAGTGTCATTAATCACCTTTTCCAAACACTCCTCCTGTTCAGACAAAAAAAGAGAGAAATCGCACAGACACATTATCTCACTGCAGAAGCATAAGCACTCAGCAGCAGATGAGATTTTACCAGAGGGAATATAAAATACTAGATTAATGACCCCGCTGATGGAAAACTCTCAACACTTTGAGCTTTCCATGAAATGCGACACACTTCCAGCCCACATCGCATTAACTAATGTCAGTAATGTTTAGTATCGAACCACCCCCCAGCAAACTGGACAGAGTACCCTGACCTAAATATGAGCTGTGTGTGTGTGTGTGTGTGTGTTTGCATGTGTCCTGTGTGTGAACCCCATGACTGGATGACCAGTAGAATCCTATTCCACTGTGGAAAACCTCTTTGACACTATGAGCAAGCATGTGCACCTAAGCTTCATTCTGTGTCACATTTTCTGTGTCTGATTCCTCCTGGCTTCAATTAAAGATGCCCACCCTTTGAGATGAACCAATACTCACCAGTTTACCACAAAAATAAAAAAAATACATGAAAAAGAATGTGAGACGGATAGAGGTAGAGACAGGGGGAGAGGGAGAGAGTGCCTAAGTAATGAACAGAATGGAGAAAGAGATAGAGCTACCAAATGACAGAGGTAATATGGTATGACTTATGATATAAAGCAGAGAGCATAATGTTGGGTAATGCTGAGATGAAAAAGGAAAGCTAAATGGACACTTTATTTCGATAGTCCACTTTAGACATTCTACTAACTGTAAGTAACTTTGCAACTACATGTCAACTAACTCTCATTAGAGTATTAGTACTGTCTGCTTAATATCTGCTAACAATTTATTTTGATGCTCCAACAACAGACATTCTACTGACTATAAGTAACTTTGCAATAACATGCAATTAACTTAATTCTACTAACCCGAACCATAACCTTTACAGTCTATTATACAATACTCTAAAAATGTCAACTAACTCTCATTACTTATTTTTAATAGAATGTCTAAAGTGGACCATTGAAATACAGTGCACAGCATAAATGAGTACACCCCCTCTGTAACTTCCGAAAGTCAGCAATTACTCAATTACTTAGAAGACATGTTAGGGTTCTTTGGAGATATAATGTTCCAGCAAGTCTGCTTAATCAATTACCAAAGAAGCATGTCAAAATTATTCAGGAAAATAAGATTTTCTTATCAAGGTGATAAAATGTTGTGTAGCAAAAATGAGAACACCCTAGTAAATGTTACTAAATAAAACAAAATAATTTTTTCTGGTGTAAGTTTAAGGCAATGTTTGATCAACAGGTAAGTATGTTGAACCAAAACACTTAAAGAGAAGTAATTTCTTGACAATTAAAAGTGTTATAGCCCACTGAATCATTCTCAGACTTAATGCTGACAACAATGGAAGCACTTGGGAGAGAACTGTCAGGAGACTTATTTCTTAGCACAAAAGAGGACAGCGGTACAAGATGATTACCAAATCATTGTTTTAAGTGTGGAAATATAGCAAAAGTAACACAGAAATTCAAAAACAATGGACTTGTGACAAGGCCCCTGAAATAATCAGGCCTTCATTTTAAGCTTTCATTTAGTGATGAGGGATTTTTTTGCTAGACAAAGAGCAGGAGAAATACCAAGCGAGTGTCTCAGAGCCAGCAAAAGCTATGAAAAGAGTGACTGTTTATCTCACAGAGTAAGATGCAGCCTGCAGAAATGACATGCATGGTTGTTGTTCTCACTGGAACTTCCTACTGTAGCCAAAGCACAATAAAGTCAGTTAGCCATTTCCAAAGCCCATATTTACAAAATATAGATTCTGGGAAACAATACTCTGGTCTCTTGAGACCAAATCAATAATTTAGGATCTAACAGCATCCAAAATGTTATGGTGTTGCTAGAGGAGGAGTACAGTGAGATGTGCCTGGTTCCCACAGTAAAGTTCAGTGGTAGTAAAGCTCTTATAGGGATGAATGAGTGCTGAAGGTGTGAGGGAGTTGTGCTTTATCAACGCTGTCATGAATTCCCATACCACTGTGTAATTTTATACACAAACTTGAAACAGAAGATGCTACCCTTTCCTCGTTCCCTGCATTGTTGGGCATTCTTTCAACATGACAATGAGGATATGCATTCTCCCAAGGTGAAAAACCTTCTGTGGACATGTAGTGCACTTAATCTTAACGCTCTTGAGCACTTGTGGGGGATTCTGTAGAGACGAGTTGAGCAACACTCCCCATTAAAGATCAGGGCATTTAAGGAGCTCATCATCCAGGAGTTAAACAGGACAGATGTGACAATTTGTCAAGAACTTGTACACTGCCGTGCCAAGAAGGGTCAGAGCAGTATATTCAAAATTATGGAGGGCATACTAAGTGCTAGAATATTATACAGTTGTTGAATTAAATCTAGGGTGTACTCATTTCTGCAATCCTTAATTTAAACAAAATTGCCTAATTTACTTATTTTATGGCTATTAATCGCATATATTTCAGAGTTTTTTATTATGAATATGTTTAATACACTTTAGTTTTGTCATCTTTCCATGTATTGTATTATCTTTTGTATTTGTTCAGTAGGTGTGTACTCATTTATGTTGTGCACTGTAAGTGTAACTGAAGTTACTTTAAAAGAGAGAAAAATAAAATAGTGCTGCCAAATTGATTAATGATTAATCACATCTAACATAAAAGTTTGTATATAAATTATATATACACACACACACACACACACACACACACACACACACACATATTATATATATATATATATATATATATATATCATATATTTACAAACTTTTATGTTAGATGTGATTAATCACAAATAATTAATTTTACATCACTAAAAAAATTATATAAAATAAAAATGTTTTTATAAAAATGCAACTCACAAAATTGGGTTAGATTTCTGTAAAAAGACATTTCATTTTGCTTCTAAATTAATCTTGTTGTAAAGATGCTTGTGTTAATTTACTGGAAAACAAGACGAAATACTGAGTAAGAAAATTATTTTTACATGAATGAATGAATTAGATGAATATTAATTGAGATTTCAATATTTAGTAGGTGCACCTATCAGATTCTGGGATTATAACCAAAAGTCTTAAAGGTCCTTTCTATAAATTATGCCTCTCATGTGATTTCATTTTTCCAATATTAAATATTATTCAATTTATTGTACCTACTGTACTTTTAAATGTATGTTTTATGACACTCCACTTACTCTTTTGTCAGTTTTGAATAATTATTATTAAGGGGGTTATAACTTTTTTGTTATTTTGAGAATGCAAGAATTCAACACCTTTGTGAACCTGTCGAAATGTAATGAAGGCTTTGCGAAGAGGCTGTTATTGAAAGATGGGCCAGTGGCAATTATTTTGGAGCTGCTAGCTAATAATCAGTAAAGATTTGCCACTCATTTCACATGCAAAAATGTTAGACAATCATAACAGACGTCAATCAGCCAAACGGACGTCATTTACATTGAACTGTTATAGGTACGGTAGCAAAAACAGCTCGTTTAATTTTAAGTAGGATAGAAGGTGGAAAATACAAAAAAAAAAACTAATTTATGCCCCATTTTACTGTCTTATATTATAAGTGAGTCAAAAATAAAGTATATTATATGGACCCTTGAATTCTTAAAAGGCTTTTAATCATGGGAAAGTTTCCATGTGCGTAAATAAATGAGGAAGTAGTAAACAATAATGTGCATTCAAACACAACCACAAATATCAACCACATATAAACCATATGACCCAGAATTCAGCGCACTAACCTCGCCCTGACTAGTGTCCGCTGTGAAAGTACATCCTGGGAAATCCTCCCACAGAAGGAGCGTTTCTTCTGTCTCTTCCCATGCCAGAGAGTCACAGTCGTCCTCAAACTCACACTCTCGCCTGGCAAATACACAGTTAATCATTACATTAGATTTAAACAGACTGTAAAAGAACAAAGCAATTAGGATCCAAACATTGCAAGGCATTTTAATCTCTCACAGTTGGGTTAACATTCTCTGCATCTCTTCATTGATCTGGAGGGTTGAAGGGGTGCACACTTCATCCTCTCGCGCACCACCTCCATCACTCTCAGAGGTGCTGACTGGCTCATCTGTCTCACTGCCATTGGCAGGTTGCGAGGTTTGTTTACGGGCACGCGAGGTGATGGCATTTTGAGGGCTGGGAACCTGAGATGGCAAGAGAGAGAAAAGGTTAGGCCATTATTAACTTTAACCTCAACATTTTTGACCCAACACAGCATTGAAACAAACATACAATAGAATTATAGGTTCGGCAACTCCCTCTTCTACCCATAATGCAATACATAATCAGTTCTCTGTGCCTCAGACACTATAGCAGGCATCAGCAGAAAATCACAGCAGCTGAGTCAGAGACAGAGAGAGGGGGCGGGGGTGTTGTATGAATTACAAGGGTGCAAGATTACACCATACGTATAAGACATTCATAGCAGGAAAACATGTTCTTTTTGTTTTCCAGTAAAAAGATTGAAACTAAAAACCATATCACCTGAAAACAATAGGTTTATTTGAGAAGCATCAGGCATTAAATTGTTCTTGTATTTAGCATAAAGCTCACAAAATTTTGTTAGATTTGTTCTGAAAACAAGTCAATTCAAATTTATTCGTATAGCGCTTTTCACTCACTATACATATTTGTTTAAAAAACAGCCTTACAGAAAATTAATGTTAATGTTTATAATATCTTCATGCATTATTGTCGCATTTAGCATTTTCGATCTCTGTGATAATATAGTTTACATTCAGTGAAGATACACGCAATCAAGCTATTGAGATTTGCTATATAGTATATATTGCTTTACGTGTGTGTACAGTACGCTTATAAAGTTGGATTTAATGCAACTTTAAATGCGGATAAAGTTGGACAGACATATATATATACAACTTTATATAAAGAACTGGGCAACAGTATAGTTTACATTCAGGTAATTAAGCAGTTTAGCTACACAGTATATGTTGCTTTACGTGAATATACTATATGTATGCGGATAAAGTAGGATATACGTATACTATATATCCAACTTTATATAAAGCTGAAAACAAGAGAAAGAAATTGGTAAGAAAAATGGTTTAAGTAAAATGACCTTAATTCAAGACATATTCTTTGGTAAAAGGTGACTTTGCACTCCACTGACTGCCATTCAGAATGTTCCTGAATAGAAATCCTACAAAAATCACTTTATGATGCATGTCATCTCACCTGTTATTACAACCATTTATGTCTTTAAATTTTACACTACCTTTCAAAAGTTTAGAGCCATTAAGATTTGTTTTAAAATTAATAATACTTTATTCAGCATGGGCACATTCAATTGGTCAAAAGTGACAGTAAAGACATTCATGATGTTACAAAAGATTTCTATTTCAAATAAATGCTGTTCTTTTGAACCTGAATGTATCACAGTTTCCACCAAATAATAAACATCAACTATTATCAGCCTTGATAATAAGATAAGTGTTTTCTGAGCAGCAAATCAGCATTAGAATGATTTCTGAAGGATCATGTGACACTAGATCCCAGTTCAGTTTCAAGGTGCATTCACAGCAAATCGTAATTACTGTAACTACGAGATTCTGGCTCAAAAAAGCATTCACTTCCTCGTAGAGCTCGCTTTCTGAAAGCTCCCACGGGTACCAAGTGGCTGCTGTACCACCTGACCACTGTATATTCATTTAGCGGTTGATCGTGGTCCCAACAAAACGCAAAATTTCCAATCCAAGGACGTGAACAGCTCCAAATATAACGTCACGTGTTGTCATCTCAAAATTACGGTAGTTACACAGTGGCGTGAATGCAGCTTATTATTTTGGTCATCATTTGCCCTCATGTGTTGCACCTGTGTCTTGTTAAATATGTTGCCTAGTCCCTAGTGTGTCCCTTGTGTATTTATAGCTAAACTTTGGAACAGTAGTATATATTACGCTGCGTTCCAAATTATTATGCAAGTGACATATCAGTAGGATTTCAGTACAATAAACATTCAGATTTTAGTTTTTCGAAGAAAATGTTAGTTTATTTATCCATCCATGTCTTTTTAGATAACTGGTATCAATCTTAGACAAAATAATTTGCCAGATCTATGGAAACCCTACTTAGAGGTTGTTCCACATTATTAAGCAAATCACAGTTCTCATGCAATATGGGGAGGAAGAAAGATCTTTCTGAAGATGAAAAGCATGAAATGGTGCAATGATGTGCAAAAGGCATGAAAACAACTAATATTGTGTGAAACTGAATGGAGATTATCGAATTATCATAAGATTTGTGAGTGGTTTAGAGCACAGCAGAACTCGGTGAAATAAAGGCTTATTAATGAAAGTTCCTGTCAAAAAAATTTATTGTATTAAAAGGGCAGCCATAAAAAAAGCCAGTGTTGAGCATCAAACAGGTATTTGAAGCTGCTGGTGTCTCTTTAGTCTCAAGAAGCTCTCCATGCAGGCTGGAAGTTGTGCGTAAAGATGCATTTTAGCCACCATTAACCAAACCTCACAAAGAGAAACATTTACAATGGGTTTAGAAATACATTTTCAAACAGTTTTATTGCTGTGGTGTTTTTTTGCAGCATGGGATAGTGCATAGTGCATTGTACAATAGTGCATTGTACTATGCACTATCCTCCTTTTTATACCATAGCTGAAAATGGCCAGTTATGAACTCCACATATCTTGCAAAAGTCATTTAAATACCCTCCATCTCACTTCCCAATATTCCAGTCCAAATCATCACCCGCTAGCTCCTTGCTGACGTCGCAGTCTTGTTGGAACGTGGTGGCCATTCACCAACCATCCAGAAATCCATCCATTTAGACCATCCATTGTAGTACGGCATTCGTCAGTGAATAAAATTATTTAAAAATGAGTCTTCATGTATTTCTACACCCACTGTAAATGTTTCTCTTTGTGAGGTTTGGTTTGGAGTGGCTGAAATGCATCTTTACGCACAACTGCCAGCCTGCATGGAGAGCTTCTTGAGACTCCAGAGACACCAGCAGCTTCAAATACCTGTTTGCTGCTCAACACTGGCTTTTTTTATAGCTGCCCTTTTAATACAATTAATTTTTTTGACAGGAACTTTCATTAATAAGCCTTTATCTGACCGAGTTCTGCTGTGCTCTAAATCACTCACAAATCTTATGATAATTCGATAATCTCCATTCAGTTTCACACAATATTAGTTGTTTTCATGCCTTTTGCACAACATTGCACCATTTCATGCTTTTCATCTTCAGAAAGACCTTTATTCCTCCCCATATTGCATGAGAACTGTGACTTGCTTAATAATGTGGAACAACCTCTAAGTGGGGTTTCCATAGATCTGGCAAATTATTTTGTCTGAGATTGATACCAGTTATCTAAAAAGACATGGATAAATAAACAAACAAACATTTTCTTCGAAAAACTAAAATCTGAATGTTTAATGTACTGAAATCTTACTGATATGTCACTTGCATAATAATTTGGAACGCAGTGTACATATAATATGTATTCAAGGCTATAAACTGGGAAATTAAAAATTTCTTAAACAGTTTGTTGTTAGTTAGCTTATATTTTGCAAGCTAAATGCTCAGTTTAGCTCACCTGCTCACATTCGCAGTGATGTCTGAATAATTTTTTCACATTCTCAAAGCCTTCATAACCGCATTTGAAAATTATGAAATTAAAATAGGTAATTTTATCTTGTTATAAGAATGTTTAGATGTTTTATTAGAAAACACACACACACAAAATATCAGATTTGAAAAAAAATTGCAGTGTTCAGACAAAGATTGTCAGTGGATCTTAAAGGGATAGCTCACCCAAAAATGAAAAGTCTCTCATCATTTACTCACTCTCATGCCATCCCTGATGTATTTGACTTTCTTTCTTCAGATAAACACAAATAAATATTTTTAAATAAATAATACAGCTCTGTGAGTCCACATAATACAAGTGAATGGGTGCTGCTCGGTTGACGCATGAAAAACCACACACCGTGATCATGATGGTAATCCATCCGACATGTCTTTCAATCCGTCTCAAGTGTGTTGTAAAGCTCGCATGAGAAGTGACAGTCCTCTGTGCTTCAGTGTTACTTCTCGCATGAACATCACAACGCACTTATTTACGTAAGTGTCACAACGTCTCTCTCAAGAATGCCATATGACAGTAGACAGAAAGGAATGATTTATAGTTAAAAAAAAGTTTTAGAAAATTTTCATTTTTCTTACACACCTATTATTTCGCTTCAGACGAGATTGATTCATCCACTGGAGTCATATGGATTACCGTCACGATTGCTGTGCGCGGTTTTTCCAAGCGTTAACTCGGCGGCACCCATACAATGGCATTTTATAGACTCATAGAGATTGATTATTTTACTAAAATATATCAGAAGAAAGAAAGTCATATACATCATGGATGACATGAGGGTTAGTAAATGATGAGAGAAATAATAATAATAATTTGTTACATTTATATAGCGCTTTTTCTCTGCACTCAAAACGCTTTACACATGGAAGGAGGGAATCTCCTCAACCACCATCAATGCACAACATCCAGCTGGATGATACGACAGCAGCCATATTGCGTCAGAACGGCCACCACACACCAGCTTATTGGAGGAGAGGAGACAGCGTGATGAAGCCAATCAGTATATATTTGGGGATGATTAGGAGGCCATAATGATGGATAGATTACATAAAATTTGGCCAGGATGCCAGGGTTACACCCCTACTCTTTTACAAAGGACATCCTGGGATTTTTAATGACCACAGAGAATCAGGACCTTTGTTTAAGTCATTTTTTGACAGTATAGTGTCCCTTTCACTTTATTGGGGTGTTAGGACCACACAGACCACAGGGTGAGCACTCCCTGCTGGCCTGACTAACACCTCTTCCAGCAGCAACCTGGTTTTCCCAAGTAGGTCTCCCATCCAGTTACTGACAGGCTCAGCCCTGCTTAGCTTCAGTGGACAACCAGTCATGGGCTACAGGGTGATTTTTATTTTTAGGTGAACTATCCCTTTAAGCGTGTAGCACAACAATACTGATAGCATAACAGAGAAATCAGGAAGTGCAGATGTTTGTTTGAGTGTGTGAATACCTTAAAGATCTTGATTGGATCTTCACAGTTTCTTTGTTGGGCGACATCACACAGGCGAGCTGTGATGTCAATACGTCTGCAGATGTCCATGTCCACTTTCATGGCCTTCTCCTGGATCTTACTGTCCAGCTCTGACAGGTTCTGTATGTGTGCAGATTTGTGTGAGTATATGTGTGTCATCTGGAGCAAGAACAACTACATAATTATTAACTCATTTCTATAAAATACTTAGTACGTTTAGTAATCACGGCACTGGAGTTTCAGATGGTGTGAAACTGAAACTGCGCTGGTATGTCTATTTTGGTACACAATGAGGAAAACTGTGATGTTTGTGTTTTTTGGACATACAGCTAACCCATTCTCAAAAACAAGCTATTTTTAACTCTTTGAACTGTGTGATAAGTCTTTTCTGGGAAGAGTATTTGATACAAAGAAGGGTAATGTCTCATTTTCAGATCAAACACATTAAATAAACAAAGTGCTAATTGTGGAAAGTGGGGAGGTGGCAAAGTGTGTTTGCGTGTGAGCGTTTATGTGGACAAAAGCACAAAGCTCATATATTTCCCTTAAAAGGGATAGTTCACCCAAAAATGAAAATTCAGTCATCATTTAATGTTACACACCCTAATTTTGTTCCAAATCTGTATGAGTTTCATTCTTCTGCTGAACACAAAAGAAGATATTTTAAAGAATTTTGGTAACCAGACAGTTGATGGCACCCGTATTTTTTTTTTCCTACTATGGAAGTCAGTGAGTGCCGTTAACTGTTTGGTTACCCACATTCTTTAAAATATCTTCTTTTGCGTTCAACAGAAGAAAGAAACTCATACAGATTTGGAACCACTTGAGGGTGAGTAAGTAATGACACAATTTTCATTTTTGGGTGAATTATCCTTTCTGAAGCATTTCTCCAGAAAATGTGATGACTGTGGTCTGCTCTTGACAAATGTTGGTGCTATGAGCTTAGCTGCTATGACTACACATACTGTTCATGGGCTCGCCAGAAACAAACCCCTGAGTGTGTGTGACTTGTTGAATTAAACTCTACATAAGCAATGTAATGTAGCTGCTATAAAAAAACCCCGCTTAGACCAACATAAATTCCTGTGCTGGTCCAGGCCGGTTTGTACTGGTTTGTGCTGCTCTGGTACTGGTCAATCAGTGTGTTCTTGATAATTCAGTACCCACTATCCAGTACCCACTGCTATTGCATGGAAAACAACTTTAGCATTCTTTTAAATAGAGTGGTGCAGGCATATTTTTTGTATGCCAAAACCTGTAAACGAGTTAGCAATACCAGAGTTTTAACACTTCTGGTTCCATCATCCCAAGGTCAATGGGCTTTTTGAATGGGATTTTGGTTAAATGTTTAAAAGGTTTAAAGGTTCGGAAAGACATGAGGGTGAGTAAATAATTTCATTTTCATTTTGGGTGGTAATTTCCTGTCCAGTCCAATGTGTTTGGGGCATGTATTTGTTGTTTGAGTGCACTGAGAGTGTGTTTTGCTTCTCACGTTGCTCATGAGTCCTTTAAAGAGCACGAGTTCAGCTTTCAGCTGTTGCACCTTGAGGGCCAACTCCTCCTGACATACTTCACTCTCCTGTAGGTCCTACACACATAGGCAAATGCATATCCATTATTATTATTATTATTAATAAACAATTATTTTTCTGTAAACTTTCTTGGCCAAAATCATCACAATGTTACTCATATATAACCTACTGACCCTCATAGAGCAAAAATGTACATACAGTAATTACATGGTGAACATTTAGAAACTGTAGCTTATAATTAAGTTACTATAGTCATTTTGACAGAGGATAGTTATTTATATTAAATTCTGGGTTAAAAAATAAGTGGTGTTAGGTTAAGTTAAGTTAAGTTAAGTAAGTTAAGTTAAGAATAATCAATGCAGCTCTAAGACTGGTTCAAGACTAGGTTTAACCTAATCAATTGAAACTAAGAATAAACACTAGATTTCAGATATTAAAGTAACACAGAGATAAACAGAGAACCTTTCAATTAAACAATATGTCATTAAGCATTATCCTGTATACACTTCAACATATTTATATAGCCAATTACTAAAGTAAAACTGCTTCTAAACACTGCATCTAAGTAAAACATCTAAACACTGACTATTTCAATATTTTGCAGTCTCGAGAGTATCTCCTGAATCCAAGTTCATCCAAGTAACACTTGATCCCAAAGGTAAAACATGCCGAAAAAAAACATCATAAAATGGTAAATAACACTTGATCCCAAATGTAAAACATGCCAAAAACCTCATAAAAGGTAAATAACACTTGATCCCAAAGGTAAAACATGCCGGAAAAACATCATAAAAAGGTAAGTAATATTTGATCCCAAAGGTAAAACATGCCAAAAACCTCAAACCGCTGACAACATCATTTTCTTGATCTGTTTACTCAGTCTCCAGTGATGTACTGTACACTACTGTTCAAAAGTAAGATTTTTTGAAAGAAATGAATACTTTTATTCAGCAAGGATGCATTAAGCTGATAAAAAGGACAGTAAAGACATTTAAAATGTAACATTTGAAAATTGAAATAAATTCTGTTCTTCTGAACGTTCTATTCATCAACGTATTCTGGAAAACGTATCATGGTTTCCACAAAATATTAAGCAGCACAACTGTTTTTAACATTGAAGAAATATTTCTAAAATGCACTAAATCAGCATATTAGAATGATGACAGCTTTGCTGTGATAGGAATAAATTACATTTTAAAAACTGTTAAAACTGTAATAATATTTCACAATATTACTGTATTACTGTTTATTGTATTTTTGATCAAATAAATGCATCCTTGGTGAGCATTAGAGACTTCTTTCAAAAACATTAGAGATTTTACCAACCACAAACTCTTGAATGGTTATGTATTTAAAGACTTTGTTGAACATTATTCTAGTGAACTTAAAACAGGAATCAAATTAAAAAGCTGTCTGGAAAATGAGGTTGCAATAAAGTTAAATGTGGTAGACACAATTAATATCTACAAACAGCACATGGTAGAGAAGCAAAGAGATGGTTTGGCTTGAACAGGTGTTCCTCACCTCCTGTAGATCATTCATTCTCTGTTCCATGTCCATTCTCATGGTGTATTCCTCTTCCCATCTAAGAGGAGAAAACAAGAACTTCAGGACCAACACCAGAGCATGTGACCCTACAACAGGAACTTCTCAATTTAGCTAAAAACGTGAATATATCACATCAACAATAAAAAGTGGTTCATTTGACAATATTTTAAAGCCTAAAATTTAAGCCATCATTTACTGAAAATCTTTCTACCATAGCTCTCTCTGGTGCATTCAAAAGAAGAGAAATCAATGAGTCTTAATGAGTCAGTATGTTTCTCACACAAAAGTATCACATAACTTGACAAGACTTGGAATATAGCACACAAATCATAAGGATAACTTTTATGATACTTTTACATCCTTTTTGGATCATAAAAACTCCAGCCTCCATTCATTGTAATTGTATGGAGAAATGCAACTAAAAATTTCTCCTTTCACGTTTCACATATGAAAACAAGTTATAAATGGCATGAGGGTGAGTAAATGATGGCAAAAGTTTCTTTTTTGGGTAAAACATTTTTTTTATGCTAAATAAAATCCATGAAAGACAATTAAATATGACGCGGAAGATCTTGTAAAGCAGGAAAAAGCATGCAAAACATGTATTTTCCTGATACAGAAGAAAATGCTGACTTGTAATTGTCATACGTGTTTTTTTTTTTCTGTGAGTATGCTAGCTCAACTTAAGTGCATCTATTCAGTCCTTTGAAAATCCATCAGCCCAGTCAGCTCTACAGTAATTTACTGTGTGGCTGTTCAACAGTAATATTGTCCAGTGCAGTAGTATAGTGCAATGAGGTGGAACCAAACAAGCCCTGTCCTTATGTAAGAGCTAATTAACATTCAGAGCATTGCAGCAGCCTCTGCATTTATTAAACATCCTCACTGGACTGCAAGGTTAGTTTGAGGCTGTGCATTACTGCCAATTCAAGGTGCAAACATACAATTACTGATGGGAGGGACAGATAACATTAGCGACGGGAGGAGAGAGGGTGGAGAGAGAGAGAGAGAGCTTCTCTGCAGCCTGAGCTCTTGTGTATGTACTGCAATGCAGATATAACAGATCACTGCTGCTGGATTCCGTGGCTGTAATAGAGCGGCTTAAATGAGACAAATGATACAAATAGCAAGTGTGTTCAGCTGAAGAAATTTTAATGTGAATTTAATGTATTTATTATTGGACAAATCATTTTCCAAAGGAGCACATCATTTTAGTTTCTCTCCTTCTACATTACCGTTCATACAGTCTAAAATGCTGGGTTAAAACAACCCAAGTTTTAACCCAGCAAATGAGTTGTTTTAACCCAGTGGTTGGGTTATGTTTGCCCAACCTGCTGGGTAGTTTTATTTAACTCAACTACTGTTTAAAAATGACTGTATTGCTTGCTTACAATGAATCCAAAATATGTTGGAAATGAACATTTATTAATATGTGTAATAAATGAACATTTATTAATAAGATTAATGAATAATAAACATTTATTAAATTGCTTATTAATAAATGTTCACCTTTTGATTATTATTTTTGCATAGTAATTATGTGTCTGATTTTTAATTTCCAACCTATTTTGGGTTAATTTTTAGCAGACATGTAGTAATTTTAAACAATAGTTGGGTTAAATAAAACTGCCCAGCATTTAACCCAATCGCTGGGTTAAAACAACACAATCGCTGAGTTTGTCAATTTTAAACCCAACTTGGGTTGTTTTTAACCCAACATTTTTTAGAGCGTAATTTTAGGGTCTGTTAGATGTTTTAATGTTTTTAAAAGAATTCTCTGATGCTCACTAAGGATGCATTTATTTGATCAAATAAACAGTAAACATAGTGATATTGTGAAATATTATTATAACTGAAAATAACTGTTTTGTATATTAATATATTTTAAAATGTAATTTATTCATGTCAAAGCTGAATTTTCAGCATCATTACTCCAGTCTTCAGTGTCACATGATCCTTCAGAAATCATTCTAATATGCTGATTTGATGCTCAAGAATTCAAATCACTAATTCAATGATTCATTTGCATCACTCATCACTCAAAAATGTTCATAAAAGGCACAATATGTAAGATTTTTGTATTAAAATGTCCAAAAACCTCTAGAACAATGTTGTACATATACTTGTGTACTTACATAATCCGAAATGTTTCCAAAAATGTTTAAATCCAGAGAAATAAGCAATTTTAACCTGGGGACGGACCGTGTCTGTGCGTCACCTATCAATGACATCATACAGAGAAATGGTAAAACATGGCACTCGTTACCCTCGGTTTCCAGTTTTATTTTGTAGAAACCATGGAAACACCAAAGACACTTTAATATATTGTTATTTATTAGACAGGTAAGCAACTGTTTGGATACATTCATTGACAGAAAACTAATCATGTTATATAGCTCAACATAGTAAGTCTTATTGTTTAAATCTTGTTTTCTTGATTTATCACGAGTACCATGTTTTACCATGCCTAATATCAATCTAGCTTACTGCAGTGTGCAACAAGTGTCTCATAGCAGCCACTGAGCGAATGCAGAGTAGCACTATAACAACTTTCAACACTCAAATGTATCTAATATGATAAACAACGCTGCGTTACTCCACATACACTTGACCGGAAGAAGCAGAAGCGGCGACTGTGGCATAATAAAAGCTCTGCTGCTTTCGAGGCATGTGTTGCGTTCGTCTCTCATTAGCAATCGCTCCAGCAGCCTCGTTCAGCTCCCACAGCACTCGGCCATGCTCTGCTTCATACTACAGTAACGTTAATAATCTCATCCATGAACATGATTTCTGCCCGAGTCCCATCCCGATTATTTTCCACCGCTGTAGACGTGAAGATAACACCTCCCATGATTCCACGAAATCAAGGCGTCACCAAGCTACACCTTTGTTTTGAATAAGTGACCTCTAGCGGTGAATATTTACATATTGTGCCTTTAAAATTTTGGGCCCTATCATATACCAGGCGCAATGCGGTGCCAGGCGCGACGTAAGTGTTTTTTGCTAGTTTCAGCCCGACGCAGTTATCATTTTCACGTCCTGCGCCACGTTGTTTAAATAGCAAATGCATTTGCGCTCATTTGTGCGCCCATGGGTGTGCTGGTCTGAAAACAAGGTGTGTTCAGGCGCATTGTTGCCGCGTTACTATTTTAAGGCAACTGAAATAGACTGCACCATTGACCAACTGAAACCTGGTCTAAAGTAAATGCCGCAATATTTGTTTTGTTATTTAAAGAGCGCGTTAGTAATATGAGCCTATATGTGGGTGCACAACGTGTGTACACTCTGCTTGTTACACACACAGGGACGCGCAGCAGCACACAAACATGCCAAATATTAAAAATAAATGGATCACAATGTAAAAGATTGTTATTGTGTGCATAAAGATAAAAATGCTTTGGTGGAAGCCGGCTTTTCCCGTAGATGGTCTGCTTGCACGCTTTAACCTCGCACACGAGCAGATCCGTTTCCTCTCTAGAGAAGCATTAGGTTTTTCCACTTGCAAATTCCGTGATGTAAATAGCGATCCGCCATGGCACGAGCGCAACTGGCTTTTAAAGGGAATGTGAGATGAGACTGTGATTGGTTTATTGCACGTTATGCCCAAAACATACCCATTACTCATTAAGAGAATAGGGACAACCCTTTTAGACCATGCACAGGGCAGGCCGGCCATTTTTCCCGTCCTTAAACTAGCAAAAGTGGTTTCGGACACGGCCTAAGTGCACTTGCGCCATGCACTTAGATCGTTAAAATAGGGCCCATACATTGGTAAATGTTGCAGTTCATGACTATGTTTTGTTATATTTGTGGATATGAACTGTGTGCTTTCAGCTGTTCTGAACACTTTTGGGATGAATCGGAATGCTGCCTGTGAGCCAGGCCCCATTAATCAACATTACTGCATGACCTTCCTGATGCTCTTGAGTCTGAATAGAAGCAAATCCTACATCCTCGTTTCAACATCTAGTGGAAATCCATCCCTGAAGAGATGAAGCTGTTATTGCAGCAAAGACAGGGATTAATGCTTTGCCACACTTTTGAAATTAAATGTTTTAAGACAAAAGAGCATCAGGGAGGTCAGGCACTGATGTTGAGTGATAGGACAAATGTGGAAAGCATTCCTTGATTATTTTTAACTAGATTTTCATAGAATTCCATTTTGAATCTGCTTGGTTGAAATGGTGGTTGTATAAATATTGGAATAAGCCGAAAAAAATTAGATATAATCTTTTATCACAGATGGATAGAAAAACACTATCGAGGATGAGAGCCACAGACATTGAAAGGCTGCTTACTAAATTAGAAAGCCAAAACGGAAAATAAATACAGACAAGAAAGTCTGAGAAGAGCTGAAACCATTACCAGGGCAAATGACAAAGCAGTCAGATGGAGAGACGGTGAACACATGATAACATCTGTTGTGAAGCAGGCGGTTTTAAGACAGAGAGCCAAAATGACTTTTGTGCTTTTCAACAGTGTTTTCACCTGTCCTGATGAGTCAACAGACAGTAATGAGTTTGCGAACTGACGGTCCGTCCAGCACTAAATAAAGCAGCTATACATGACTGACAGCAGGTGGAATGCGGCGCTCGGGCTGCTGCAGGTTTGGACATAAAAGAGCCGTGACTGAATACCACCATTATAGACCTTATTTTCCCTCCAGCTGATTCTTATCTTCTAAATACTGTACATATGATCTCCCTTCCTTTTGCTTCTCATGTTCAACTCTAGCTTGGCAACTAAGTATTTGATACAGTACATGAGTGTCATATGATGTACGTCTGAGAAAGTTAGAGTCCTTTTTAAAGTCCATTTATCTCCACTCATCCTAAACACCACCTCATATCACCTTCACAGATTACTAAGAGTATATTTATCCCATAGATTTCGCAATAGTCCATTCAATAACCTCAGATTGATTCAAATAACTTCAGCAGCCGTTATAGTAGATATATGTGTACTTCATGTCTCTGCACATGACTGCCAGCAGATGATTTATGCTCTATTTTATCCCACAAAAGCTGCAAGTCACAACTCGTTCTCCTTTTTTTAACAGATTCCACTAGCACTTTTTGTTGTGGTCTTAAACACCTGCAGGTTTGACTACTTTCAGGTTTGAAAAGTAACCACTGCATGCAGGAAGTGCAAAGTGACTGCAGCCTGCTCTGCATTGAAACAAGGTTTGTTCGTGACTGAAGCACAGGTTATCAGAGGTCACTGCGAGTCAGAGTCAGCACCAGAAGGGCAGAACATGCAGAACATGCTGAAATAGCCCAGTGTCTTATCCTTCTGAGATCTAGCAATAAGGTTTTGGCATTGAGATTTGACAATAAATACAATTGGAAAAGTCTGAGTCCACTAGTGAAAATATTGCATTTTCCCAATTCAATACATTTTCATTGCAAATTATATTATCAAACAAGTCAAATTTAACCATTTCAATTGTTTCTATATTCCAGGAAGTCGTTCAATCTGGCAATCATATCTCAAATCCATCATGACCATCTCTACACTCCTGAAAAGCAGAAGGCCCAACACAGAAACCTTTTCTCATAAATAAACATTCAGCCATAATAAGCATCTATATATATATATATTCACCTTCGCTTGTACTCATCCCTCTCCCTTTTGATTTTGGCCAGGACGTTGTAAAGTGCTCTGATCTCTGGGGTGATGGTGTCTAT
Source organism: Anabarilius grahami (assembly GCA_003731715.1). Lineage (NCBI taxonomy): Eukaryota > Metazoa > Chordata > Actinopteri > Cypriniformes > Xenocyprididae > Anabarilius > Anabarilius grahami. Next base: position 2,323,420 of record RJVU01029436.1, read on the forward strand.
CTGGACACCCACGCCGTCCGGGTGGACCCACGATACTCCGGGACTGGTGACCCGAGTCTCTGACCCGCTTCCCAGTTTTCGAGTGTGGTTGTAGGACCAGATAGTGCCCGGGAGGAAGCGAGGAGGAGGGTTGGGAGACGTCCCGATGCCAATGCTGCTCACTTGTGGAGTATTATTAGAGTTGTTGGTGTTGGCCGAGGCAGATTCGGTGGTGGGTGTTGACAGACTAACCGTGATGGTTGGATTTCTGTTGGTGTTTGGGTCAGTTGTGGTCCCATCGTCAGCTTTATTGGGCTCAAGCTTGAGGACAGTCGTGAGAGAAGGCATAAACAACGTAGTGGGTCTTTTGGCAGAGTTGTTAGTGTTTTGGAAGGACAGAGACCCAGGCCGGACAGCAATAGGCCCAATAAACCCAGTCTGGACACCAATTTCTTTAGTCTTTCCGTCTTCCACGCATCCACCCGCATTGTTGCTGTTTAAAGCCTGCTGAAGCTGTAACTCCAATATCTTATTGCGTCTCTCCAGTTCATGCACTTTAGCCAGAAAGCATCGGAATCGCAGATTGAGGGTCTTCAGGACGCTTATATTGGATCCTAGGTCGTTTCTCAGTGCCATTGCTGTAGGTGGAGGAGGTTGGGACCAGTGGAGGGATGGATTGAAGTGCAGGTAAGAAGATGCCGTAAGGTCAAATGCGGTCTGGGGGACGCTAGTAGGGCTGGGTTGTTCTCCGAGGAAAAAAGAGGATGGGTCAGAAGCTCCGAGGACAGCAGCCTCGGGGAGTAAACCGGAGGGAGAATCGGGATGACCGGGTCCTTCTGGATTCTGATGCTGTTGGTACTGCTGATGCTGCTGCTGCTGATGATGATGGAGAGGAGAATTCATGCTACGGTACGGAAAACTGAAGCGCTGCAGATCGGGCATGAACACTAGCTATGTCTGACTTCAACAGTCTGACGTCAAAATAATTAACGGCTTGATTTCAAAGGTCAGTGGTGTTTAGCGACCCAGTGACACGACAATATCCACATTTAACTCGTTAAAGCCTTATGTAACGAGGTAAGAGTATTACAGCTTGCGCGTGAATGCTGAGTAAGGATGAATAGACGCTGATGGAGATGAAGCGACTCTCACTGCAGCAAACGATAAAAGAGGAAAATGTGGAGTAATTACAGAAGCATGCGATACCTCTATTCTAACAAGCAAAGTATATTGTAAAAACGTTAATGGAATATGTTTAAAATAGGTCCAAACGAAAGTCTTGCGGCTTCCCTGCCTGGAAACCTGTATATGCTTGCTTGAGCGGTCGAGTGTCTGCAGCGCTTTAGTGCGGACACAACCGTAATATCAGCAGTAGCTCGCGTCTTGTGTCTGTTTACTTGAATATTCCGGAGCCGCGAAATAACATTTGGTAGATGTCATTACGGAAAACTGTATTTATATATAATATATCAGTGTTCGAAAGCGAATAACCGTTCTCTGCATGCTATTCCCAGTCTGTGTTTGCTCTAGTGGGGTACTTAAGGTAAAACCATATTACCTCATGCATCATAATAACAAAGCAACACTGACGTCATAAATCTGCAACAAATAGCCCTTGTAATTCATTGGGTCTTATAGGGCTTCTGATTTAGAATTTCTTTTTATTTGCAAACTACAAAATAAACATACCAAAGTCTTTTCATAATCGTAAACTTTATTTACATTTCACATTTATTCAGAAATAGTTGCAATACTTTGGAATCGATAGTGCTCTCTAAATATGTAAAAACAAAAATACAATATGAAAATTCTTAAAATATTTGGTTACATAAAAGAAAAATAAATAAATAAATACACTGGGTTCAATAATAATACAAAGGACAAAATACATATGAAAATACTTACTATAGCGTCATGTGTCAAAGAACCAGTGTTAAACTGAATGGGCATATTTGTTAGTTTGTAAAATCTCACACTGGATGACACTTAAAGAAAAAAAAAGACTATATATTTAACTTAAAGACATAGGCCTACTTTGAGCTAAATAACTGCATTAGGAACTACTGTTTTTGTCTTAGATATCAGCAGGCATCCCTTCTTGCCCGTCAACAAGCTGCTAAAGGTGGATTCTCTAAATCATTTTTCTCTCTTTCCACCACCTTCCCTCTCTCTCTATCTAAGTTGGCCTGTGTATCTAAGGTTGTAGTATCCAAGGATGTCCACCCGACTGACGCATTATCCTGACAGGACCCTCTCTTCCCTCTACTCCTCCGTGAGGAATCTTTTTTCACTCGCTCCCCAGATGGCTGCCTAGTAGGTGTGCTTCTTCTTCTCCAGCTGTGAATATAAGTGAGAGTGACGCTTCCACCATGCCCTGTTTGTGTGGAAAATACAGAGTCAGAAACAGAAATGTGAGAAAATACAGAGAAATTAAAATGAATAAAAATGTATAGATAGATAGACAGACAGACAGACAGATAGATAGATAGATAGATAGATAGATAGATAGATAGATAGATAGACAAGCAGACAGACAGACAGACAAATAGATAGATAGACAGACAAGCAGACATACAGACAGACAGACAGATAGATAGACAGACAAGCAGACAGACAGATGGATAGATAGATAGATAGATAGATAGTTAGATAGACAAACAGACAGACAGACAGATCGATAGACAAGCAGACAGACAGATAGATAGACAAGCAGACAGACAGACAGACAGACAGATAGATAGATAGATAGATAGATAGATAGATAGATAGACAAGCAGATAGATAGATAGATAGATAGACAAGCAGAAAGACAGACAAATAGATAGATAGACAGACAGATAGACAGACAAGCAGACAGACAGAAAGATAGATAGACAGACAAGCAGACAGACAGATAGATAGACAAGCAGATAGATAGATAGATAGACAAGCAGATAGATAGATAGATAGATAGATAGACAGATAGATAGATAGATAGATAGACAAGCAGAAAGACAGACAGACAAATAGATAGACAGATAGATAGACAAGCAGACAGACAGATATATAGATAGATAGATAGATAGATAGATAGATAGATAGATAGATAGATAGATAGATAGATAGATAGATAGATAGAGAGACAAGCAGATAGATAGATAGATAGATAGATAGATAGATAGATAGATAGACAAGCAGAAAGACAGACAAATAGATAGATAGATAGATAGATAGATAGATAGATAGACAGATAGATAGATAGACAAACAGAAAGACAGACAGACAGACAAATAGATAGACAGATAAATAGACAAGCAGACAGACAGACAGATAGATAGATAGATAGATAGATAGACAAGCAGAAAGACAGACAAATAGATAGATAGACAGATAGACAGACAGACAGACAGACAGACAGACAGATAGATAGATAGATAGATAGATAGATAGATAGATAGATAGATAGATAGACAGAAAGATAGATAGATAGATAGGCAGACAGACAGACAGATAGATAGATAGATAGATAGATAGATAGATAGATAGATAGATAGACAGACAAGCAGACAGACAGACAGACAGACAGAGTGATAGATAGATAGATAGATAGATAGATAGATAGACAAGCAGACAGACAGAAAGATCGATAGATAGATAGATAGATAGATAGATAGATAGATAGACAAACAGAAAGACAGACAGACAGACAAATAGATAGACAGATAGATAGACAAGCAGACAGACAGATAGACAGATAGATAGATAGATAGATAGATAGATAGATAGATAGATAGATAGATAGATAGATAGATAGATAGATAGATAGATAGA
>RJVU01029436.1:2329284-2342393 GCA_003731715.1 Anabarilius grahami
AGATAGATAGATAGATAGATAGATAGATAGATAGATAGATAGATAGATAGATAGATAGATAGATAGATAGATAGATAGATAGATAGATAGATAGATCTAATAGTAAACTAATCATTTAGCTCCTGACCATAAGAATCACTTCCATCTATGCTCCTTCCTCTCCTTCTCTCTCCATCTTTTCCTCTCAAGCACAGGAGAACATAGACATCCTCCCTGAAGTCGCGGTTCATGATCTGGTAGATGAAGGGGTTTATCATGCAGTGGGACTTGGCAAAAAGAGCAGGGATGAGTGTGACCTCTGGCTTGAGGATGGACACAAGATGTGACCGATTTTCATCCATTCCTCCATGTGCAGAACCCACAGATGAACTGGATCCATGATGCTCTACTGAATGGGAATGATCTGAAGTCATGTTCTTCCAGGTACCAAAAGCATCTCCGAAGTGTTCTGAAGAGGTCCAGTTAATGAGGAAGGGAAACCCAAAGATGTCGGAGAACCCTCCACCATGGCCGACGGCTGCTCCAGATATTCCGCCCGGGAGAGGTGTTCCTCCGTCTTCCCCGAGGTGCTCTTCTCTGGCAGTCAAAGCGGAGTAGAGCGAAACAATAGCATAGGGTGTCCAGGCAATCAGAAATGAGGAACACACCACTGCTGCTATCTGCAACGGAAAGTTTCAGAAACTGTGTACCGTCATACAAGGAGGAAATGAGAAATTGTATGTGAGTCATGAAAAAGAGAAATTTGAATAGAAAATGTGGAGGTAAAAGCAGGGGTAGATTCGGGGAGACATCCGTTGTACCAGCCCTGTGATAAAATCAGCAGGGCTATTTATAGTTGTTTTTTATTTTTTTAAGTCTCTTTTTATTTTTATTTTTAGATGGTATTTTCAACCTAGTGTTTTAAGGCCTTCAAAGTTGTGCTAACTGGTATCATTTAAAATTTTTAATAGTGTTAAAATTCTCAGCATAGTTATTTAGAGGCATTTTTAGACGATCACAACTACCTTTTCATACCAACTTTAAAGCAAACAGGTTGTCAAGGTATACCATATATCACACATCAAAAACTAAAATTAATTTGTAGCCTTTTTTTCATTTATTTAATTTAGTTCCATTTGTTTTACAGTAATTTATTTATCTATTATTTAATTTATTTTTATGTGAACATTAACTCTTAAAAATAATGTGTTGGCTCAACAACAACAACAAAAAAACGCAACAGTTTGCATCAATTTGTTTTTAGTTATGACAAGTTTGAGTGAATTTACGTTCAACCAACAAGCTACACTGAGTTAGAGGAACTTAAAGGGTTAGTTCACCCAAAAATGAAAATTCTGTCATTTATTACTTACCCTCATGTCGTTCCACACCCGTAAGACCTTCGTTAATCTTCGGAAAGCAAATTAAGATATTTTAGTTGAAATCCGATGGCTCCGTGAGGCCTGCATAGGGAGCAATGACATTTCCTCTCTCAAGATCCATAAAGGTACTAAAAACATTTTTAAATCAGTTCATGTGAGTACAGTGGTTCAATATTAATACTATAAAGCGCAGAGAATATTTTTTGGTGCGCCAAAGACTTATTTAGTGATGGCTGATTTCAAAACACTGCTTCAGGAAGCTTTGGAGCATAAATTAATCAGTGTATCGAATCATGATTCGGATCGCGTGTCAAACTGCCAACGGCTGAAATCACGTGACTTTGGCGCTCCGAACAGCAGATTCGATACACTGATTCACTGTGCTCAGATGCTTCCTGAAGCAGTGTTTTGAAATCGGCCATCACTTTATAAGTCGTTATTTAGGTTTTTTTTGGCGCACCAAAAATATTCTCGTCACTTTATAATATTAATATTGAACCACTGTACTCACATGATTTAACTATGTTTTTAGTACCTTTATGGATCCTGAGAGAGGAAATGTCATTGCTCCCTATGTAGGCCTCACTGAGCCATCGGATTTCAACTAAAATATCTTAATTTGTGTTCCGAAGATTAACGAAGGTCTTATGGGTGTGGAACGGCATGAGGGTGAGTAATTAATGACAGAATTTTCATTTTTGGGTGAACTAACCTAAGTCGTTCAAACAACCAGAGTTGTAGCACTGGAACCAATTAATCTTATCTATTTCAGTTCAAATCAACAGCTATCATAGCACATACAAACATAACTTATTTAACATGTATATTTATTTTAAGATATTATTGTCACTGGCATCAGCGCAGTCATTGCTTATAGAGTCAATGTAGTGTTTACCTTCATGTATCTACTCTTCAGCACAATGGTAACCACAAAAACTTTAAAACGCCTTTAAATGTCAAACATAACAGCATTAAACACTAACAGGTCTTTCCCTTCACTACAGACAAATAAATTAACACTTAATTTCAACATTTATTCTCCTTATCCAGTCCTTTGCAAAGCATGGGAACTAGAAATCCACTGCCTAATTTCCGAAGTTATCAAGACAATTTCATTAAGTTACTACAACCTAATTTTTATTTTATTTTTTAAAGCCAATTAACGCAGATATTTGAGTTTAAATTACAGATGATATAAAGTTGATTTAATGATCAACATTATTATATCAACAGAACTTTAGAAAATAATGTTTGTAACTTAAAAGTTTTAATTAAAACAATAAATTAGAATTTTTAACTTGCAACTATGCATTTATTTAAGTTGTGGTAACAGGTCCAGTGAATTACTTTTTAGAGAGCAATACACTTTCATGGCATTTTATAACTATTTTATGTTTTGGCAAATTGGTGGCGAATTCATACGAATTTGTACAATCTCGTTCGTACATTTTTGTACAACCTGCTTACACACATAGGTGTACTTTGCAGGTGGGACGGGTGGGATATGTCCCCACCACTTATAGCCAGGGTCGATATTGTCCCCACCACTTTTTGAAATATCTTGCAGCACGGATGTATCTAATACAAAAGAAACATCTCTAGTTGATTAGCCAATCTCACGCTTGTTTTAAATAAGAGTGCTCGTTGCCGCTGTTATCAGTGGCACAACAGTTCTTTTGATGCTCGTGCACTCTGCGTAGTCTTCACACGGACGAGCGCTTCAATCTATCACTTAACGCTGTTGCGGAGACTCGAAATGAAATCACAAAACAAAATGCACACAAACATTAAATAAACTATATGAGTGGGGATTAGAATCCAGAACCTCTGGCACGCTTGACAAAAATTCTACCGCCGGACCATTAGGCCATATGAAGTTTAAAGGGGATCTACGTATTTTTTCACTAATGTAAATACTCTTGAGACTAACAATATAGTGTATTATTGTAGATGTAAGGATGAATCTATCACACTGAACACGAGTTCTATGTCAATAAATGTTGTTCTTTTATTATTGATGAACCCCAACACACACACACATACTCCTGTCCCACCCACTTTTTAAAACAAAGTTACGCCATTGCTTACACATCACTGAGGGTTAGGTTTAGGACCTTCATAATTACTTTTTTCTCTCAAAAATGTGTTTTCGTACAAATCAAATTGTATGAATTATTACAAAACTGCCCACTCGTAAAATAGTTATGTCTGAGAAGAAGATCCTTTCCAAAGATATTATGGGTGATGAGCTTGTACCTTTGTCAGCCGAAGATCTTTGCTGCTGTGAGTAACATTGGATGAAGGGATTGAAGCCAATATACGACCAGACCAATACACCTGAAATCACACAACACTGTAGCAACACTTTAATTCACCTTAATGGTTCTTCAGTTAACATTTGGATTAAACTGTCAAATAACAATTGATCGTAAACATCACATTTTTATATCAGAGTGAAGTAAAATGATCTTGACATGTCTTTGTTGTTTTATAATCCTTATTACTACTGATAATCTCTACTGTTTAACTCACCCTGATGATAATAGCGAGGTATGAAGCGATGATAGTGAGGGTGGGAACTGCAAAGCAGAGCAACAGGATCAGGAAAATATAGACTCTATCACTGAGTGACGACTTCATCCTCCACCTGTGGCCACAGGAATCAATGCATGAACACATCAACACATATTTTCTGTGCTGTGGGCATGTTCAGCTGGTTTGTGGGTAAAATAACTTTAAGCTGGTTAAAAGTGAAAGCCTTTTGAAAGCCCTAGAGAATGCATTCTGAAAACACCAACAAATCACTGGGGAAATGGTTAGCAACCCCTTTACAATGCTATGGTTCATTACCAGTTTATGGTGCAGCTGGTTCCAAACGGTTCCGGGCCATAACTACCAAACCCAAACACAGGAAGTGAGGCCCAGAACAATGTATAGATCCACACCAGAGCGACAGACAGGGAGGCATGTTTTCTCTCAATCCACTGACCTGAGAAAAGGGAAAAGGTACATTAGTAATCATCTAAAAGCTTGCTTGATGGCTCCATTGTTTGCCGCAAAGGATTGAAATGTACTGGTATTATTGTATCGATTGTCACAGCCTGATTCTGTTAGCTGAGAGAAAGATGCCCAGTCCATCCGAAATAGAGATCTCTGTTTTGCACTGAAAATGCATAAATGACAACTATAATCTATGTGTTGAGTTTGTGCAATGATATACTATACTTTCAAGTAGGGAGGCAAATTGTAATTGGCAAATGTATTGCAATAAATTTCTTCAATCACAAATCAGCCTAAGTAATCTAATTTTCTCAGCATATGCTCTGTTCTCTCTCTCTGCCTGAAAAAAAAAAGTGCTGTTAAATGATTTTTTGGGAAAAAATTTCAAAAACAAATAAATCTGCAAGCAGCAATTATCGGGATTCAAGAGCTTTAAGGCCTTTAAGCACAAGCGTAAAAAACTATTTGCCTGTAACAATCTCGATCATAGATGGAAAAGACCAAACAGCCATTACAGGCAATTTACTATAGGAAATATATGGTTTTTAAATCTTTTTAACAGTTATCAAGGTTGAGCCAAAAACCTAGGACTAGTTTGCCAAAGTTGTTTTTTAAAATAATCTCCAATATTTAACGAATGATTTGATGGACAGCGGCGGTCCTAGAGGCAAAGTTGCTCAGAATGAGGTGAGATGTACAATGCTTAACGCACGTGAAAAACGCTAAGGTGCCCCCCAGTGGTCGATTTTTATCTAATTTCTCACAGGCCTCTAGGGCAGGGGTTCCCAAACACATTCTTGGAGCCTCCCCAACACTGCACATTTTCCATGTCTCCTTAATCAAACATACCTGATTCAGATCATCAGCTCATTAGTCGAGACTCCAAGACAGGGGTGTCCATACTCGGTCCTGGAGGGCCACTGTCCTGCAGAGTTTAGCTCCAACTTACTTCAACACACCTGCCTGGAAGTTTCCTGTATGCCTAAAAACCTTGATTATCTGGTTCAGGAGTGTTTAATTGGGGTTGGAGCTAAACTCTGCAGGACAGAGCAACCAGGAGCAGGATTGGACACCCCTGCACCAAGACCTGAAATAGATGTGTCAGACAAAGGAGACATGCAATATATGCAGTGCGGGGGAGGCTCCAGGAATGTGTTTGGGAACCCCTGCTCTAGGGCCATGAGTCAAATATGCCAAGCAAGTTTCGTTCGTCCTCCGTTAACCTTGTCTGATAGCTGCTCAAATTCATTGGCCAATGGTGGACATGTTTTTTGAGATACGTCAATGTCCTCATACACAATCATGGCACCTTGGACAAAGAAACTGCATGCTAATTTTGCTAATGCATGCCCCATCCACATGGAGATGCGTTTTTTTGAATACACACAAATTTTGTATTGGATAGGCGTTTCGTCCACACGGATCCGGCGTTTTCGGAAGGTGAAACCGCTATTTTTTGAAACCGCTATTTTTTGAAACCGCGTCCCAGAGTGGATATCTGAAATCTGAAAACGCAGTCTTTGCGTTTTCGTGTGGACAGCCTATCCGTATATTATGTCATCACCCCACGTGTTGACCCTAGTCAGATGCCGCTAACAGCACAAAACAGCAACAACAACAATAATAGCAGACTCTAGATGCTTGTGTTCGTGCTGCAGAAGCTACTGAGTCAAAATGAAGCGTTATTTCTAAGCTTTACTAAAGTTTTTATACAGCACGCAAGGTTTATGCGCATGCTCCGAGTCTTATTCACTGTTTTAAGTGTATCTCTGTGGCAGAATTACAGCGCCACATACAGGTCTGGCATGTATACTACATTGTTTTGAGTCGTTTCAGTGGTTTCGTGTGGACGCAGATATTTCTTGAGACAAGGAAAAAAAAGATCGGATAGGGTAAGCTAAGTAGTTATAGCCATTTTCATGTTTTTATTTCTGTTGTAGCACCACCAAGTGGCCAGTCACTGCTTCCTTTTTCATGCAATCACAGAATGAGTTTTTTCATAGGTGTGCTGAGTTTGGTGAAAAAAATCTCATTCTGTTCATGAGCCATTTTAGTGAAAATAGCTCCACTCACTTCGAACATTTTGGGGGCCCTTAGGGGCAGTGAATGGAAATTTCAACTTTTTTGATAATTATTGACAATCAGACTCTAGAGAATCTTAATGCACTGGTTTGGTTCTGATCGGGGAATAAAACCTAGGACTAGTTCACAAAAGTAGGTTTTTCAAAAAATCCAAAATACCAGAACTTTCGACGATCGATTTCCATGCATTTTATCCGTCTTGAGCCAAGGATTTCAACGATACAAGACACTTGAGCTTACACACGCCTAATGGTTTAGGAGTTATGAGCGATTTTGTGCTTTTGTCCAACAATGACAACCAAATTCTGCAATTTCATCCTGCTGTGAAAATGAATGACTGAACATCAAACTGATGTTCAAAATCTAAACAAAATTACACTTCAAACAATAAAATAGGGAGAATTACCATATCGAACGCTACAGATCTTGAAGCAGCGGTCAAGGGAGATAAGGCAGGTGGTGATGAGAGACCCAATACCAAAAACAAAGCCCTGAATCCCATACCACATACATCCTGTTTCCCCAAAAATCCATGCATGGGACAGACTAAAACACACAAAAAGGGAGAAAAACATTTTGTTATTTTTTTTAAACAAAATCCTGAGCACAGCAAATCCAAAAATATCCAGAAGAACTACATATTTAATATGCTCACATTCTGCAGTTATAAGGGTTTTTCTGAGTTTATATTCTCTAAGACTACACTTTACTTGTTTCTTAAAAACTTAGGTTATGTTGTATGTGTATAGGTTATTTAAGTCCACAAGCCAAAAAAGTCAGGCATGATGATTTTTATCCACATACTGTAGATGCCCAAAGATTTTTCTCTTCATTTTCTTCACAAATGTATTTCTCTATTTCCTTCACCTGAGGGCATGTTTTGGTGGTTTGTGTGAGGAAAAAATACTCTCATTAATATAAAAGTGAGACCCATCTGGCCCCTTGAGAATCCACTCAAAAATCCAAAGTGTTTGAGATTTCAAAGGATTTTGTTTTCTTTTTCCTCCAAAATATATTCCAGAGAAGTATAAAGACAGAAATTAAATATATAAAGACATGAATTAAATAAAGCAATAAAACTGATTCGAGAGTACATAAAGCATTTTCCCTTGACCAAATGTCCCTGTTAAATCCTCTCTAAAAATCTAATCAGATCAATATCATTCCTTGTGTAGATGTTCTATATTATGTAATAGCATCATCAATGGCTTATATTCGGACTGTCAATCTTCTTTCTTAACCAACACAATATTTTGACCTTGACTGACATTCACACACTCCAGAAGATACAGAGGGATAATAACAAGAGCGAGTGATGCAGACAATGTCATAGACTAATACAGGCTTTAGCAAAGAGGAGCTTTTATATACTTACAATGTACATGATTGACATGCCAAGCAAACTTAGTTTAACCCTTCAAAATACATGTTAAAAATCATGCTCAATGTAAATGTTCCTTCTAAAATTGCACTCAGTAGGCTACAGTCAGTGGCGGTACCTTGAGATGATGAGACACGGTGCCCCCAGCAGGCTGTAGCCGAAATCACAAACAGCCAGATTGATTGTCATCAGCTCGTGCGCTCTGAGCTTCTTTCTCCTCTGACCGTAAACCACCAATACCAGCCCATTCCCAACCACAGACACCACACCTGGGACAGAAATGTAGATCATAATGTCAACTGTCATTTAACACAACCAAAAGTTCAGTTATCCTCATATTTCATCATAAATTAAATTGATCATTTTAATATTAAATATATAGGCTATAATTGCTTTTAATTGGACAGTACATGCAATTTTACAGTATGTTTTTAAATGTATGTATGTACGTAGCTATGAAGATAACTTGTAGTCAAATGAACAATTTTTTTTTTAATGGGACAATACATAATATTTTACAGAAAGGTTTTTAAAAGTAAAAAAATAGTTAATGAATGTATAATTTACTGTTTTTTAGCGTAACAATTTTATGTTCCGTGTCCAGTAAAATTACTCATCAGTCTCATCTGGACAAGCAGACTTACCAAACACTGCCAGAAAACACTTACTTTACATAAAGCAAAACAAAACATGATATATAGTGTTACCATTTATTGATGAGCCTCATATGCTTTTTTGAATATTACTTTTCATGTAGTGTGTTATATAGCTGTTTGTGAATGTAAAGGTTAGCAAAGTTTCAATAATCAAAGTGCTCGATAAATGGAGTTATTGTCTCTTAAAAGAATGAACCGATTCTCTACTGCCTAAAACGAGTCTTCAGTCATTTCAGTCTTCCTGCACAAATGTATGTAGGTTTGTAACGAATTTGCATAATTGCCAGCCTATGGTCTTCATTGGCTGCCTGTGAAGAACATCTAATTTGCCCCGCCCTCGAAGACTGTATTGTAGCAGAGGCCTGGAAGAGTTTGGTTCGTGTTGTCGACATTTCAAGAAGACTCTGTTTTCTGTGCTACGAAAACAAAAAAAAAACACTGAGGAAGCCTCCTGGGCTGAAATTCAGATATGGTAAAGGGTGTTTAGTTTCCGACATGCGCCATAAGCGGTAGAGCAATCGCAACAGACTGGGCCATCTGACCAATCAGAGCAGAGCAGGCGCTCCGAAAGGAGGAGTTTAGAGAGATCGAATCCATTATCAAACAATTTCAGATACTGAGAATAAAGGCATCTTTGAAACGCCTCTCGGGCAATCTCTTTGAATGGGGAAACATCAAATTCTCCAAAGCTGTTTTCCAAGCTTTCGATTAAATTTCATATTTGAAATCACCAATGAAATTTTGTTTCTAAACGCTCGAATCATGACAAAAAAACTGTACTTTTCAGGCTGGATCAAGCCTATGCGCATGCGCAGTCCTAAATAATAATAATATAATAATAATATCTTTTATATTAATAATAATAAAGATATCTTCAAAATAATAATGTAGCATTAATAATGACATAGAAACAGATAACAGACCCGCAATGATGAGGAAGATGGCTATGCTGAGGTCAGCGGATGAAGAGAGTTGTGAACGGAAGGCATGAGGGACGGAGGACGGGACAGAGACAGACCCCATCCATGAGCCATTCACTCTGTTAGACATGAACTAACAGAGACAGAAAGGAAAAGACAGAGACATAATGAGACAGTGCTTCTGTGCCCAGAAACTATGAAATCCATTAACTAAAATGATGAACTTACATGAAAATCAAACAAATCTGTGAAAAATACAGTCGCATATTCAAACATAAGTATTAAAGCTCATGTTCTGATACTGGCTTTATGTTTGGGACTTTAAAGGGATAGTTCACCCAAAAATGACAATTCTGTCATCATTATACTCACCCTCAAGTAGTTCCAAACCTGTATAAATTTCTTTGTTCTGCTGAACACAAAGGAAGATATTTGGAAGAATGTTTGTAACCAAGCAGATCTCGGCCCCCATTGATTTTTTCCTACTATGGTAGTTAATGGGGGCCGAGATCTGTTTGGTTACAAACATTCTTCCAAATATCTTCCTTCGTGTTCAGCAGAACAAAGAAATGTATACAGGTTTGGAACAACTCGAGGGTGAGTAAATGATGACAGAATTTTTCATTTTTGGGTGAACTATCCCTTTAAGACCATAATGATTTTTGTATAAAAATAATAGTAGAATAGTTCAAAATGAACCTGTTTTTCGCTTTAAATTAATTTAAATATTTCAAAACAAATATTTTTGAAGCATTAATCCTCTGTTGCGTGACTGTTGAAGTATGTTATCAAATTATTCGAAAAAAATATATTAATTTGATACCTCAATGTTAGAGATATTAACTGGGCCTTGTAACAAAAGGCTTAATAACCAAGAAAATTACTGAAAATTATTATGTGTGGCATTTAAAACAGTATCACTTTACAGTAATGTTCTATACAATTAGCTAGATATCATAAACTAACATGAACAAACAAGAAACAATATTTTTTAAATATATAAAAAAATTAAGATATTTTATAATTTTTATAATTAAATTAATTTTTAAATATTTTTTTTATTTATAAATATACCTTTGTTCACTGTTAGTTCCTATTATAATTCCTATTTTAATATAAAAAAATGTCTTATTAAAATTAGAAATGGATATTAACAGATAAATAAATGCTGTAAATATCGCATTATTTCAATAAATAGTGTTGATGTATAGCTTGTTGTAAAGTGTTACTAAAAACATTCTCACTTAGAAAATATTAATGGAGGAAACTATAAAAAATGTTCAAGTATGATGTGTTATTTCACTGAAGCTTGCTGAGTCCAACATAATTCAAACTATTTCATAATTTAAATTCATAATTCTTTAAAGTATCAAATAAAATATGGTCACATTTGAGCAAAGGACAAGGTGAAAGTTTTTTACTCACCTTCCTCTTTGTCAATCACCTCTCCTTTGTTTATTTCTCTGTCTTTTTCAGTCTGCCGCTCTCAGTTAATCTCAAAGTGAAATGGTCGCTTTTCAGTCTTAAGCCTCTTTTGTTTCTGTTGCTCTCTGTTTATACGGCAGGAGCGAATCAATTTCGCTGTGGTCATTCTGGCAGAGAACCATCAGGATTCAACAGTAACCCTCCCTTCCTTTTGAACACCACCACCTCTCTCTTCATGTGCACCTCTAACTTCCTCTCATCCCTCTTTTACACTCCTTAGCAGTTTACCTCTGCGATTAGAGGATGCCACAGATGGAAGTTAGTTTTTATAGACAATGGGAGGCGTAAATGATGTTTTAGCGAGATGAAAGAACATCATGGCAGACACAGCACATGTTTGTGCTATAAGATTAATAATCTGTGTATGTGGGTGAGAGAGAGAGGGGTGAGCCTTGCATATAAAAGAGTAAATGTGCAGCCATCTGAACAAAGCAGCAACTAAAGTCTCTTAATCCTCTATCCGCATTCTTATCAACAGAATTGAACCGCTTTAACGTACACACACACATAAATGCACAAGTACCATAAATCCCACAATCCTAGAATGTCTCAAGGCTAAATTATGAGTCAACTACATCTAAAACATTAATTTTGTTAAAAGATGATTGTTTGGACCCTAGCATTGTAAACAACTATTTCAATTTGCATTATTTTAGAAAACGTCAGCTTTAATATGATGCATGGTTAATAATGTTATGCGCTCTTGAGTGATAGAGTCTAAAGTTTTTCCCCCCCTAAAGCATCACGCTCATCATTGGTAAATCTGTGCCATGCTAATGCAATGCATTAATGTTAAAACGTCTATTGGTCTTCTGACTCCCACATCAATAACATTGATAGACATATTTCATAAAGGCCCATCAGGTGAAATAATGGCATGTCTGTGTCAGGGTGCATTATTCATGGAAAACTACCCCCGATGCACAAATGGACAGAGTATTGAACTAATAGAGTGTGTCAGGGAGCAAAGGAGAATGTAACAGAGTGCTTAAATGAGAGCAGGGAAACTGTATTTAATTAAAAACAGTAAGAGGTTAGAATATTTTAAAATCATTAAACATCAGACCAGGTTTAATAAAACTTACCTGGTAATATTCTCATGATTGGTGACGTCATTGATTGAGGCTCTTTCACTCTTAAAATTGGGGTTAACAGTGAAAGTTTATCTTTGTCATGTTTTGCATTCATAAACCTTGGTTAGTGTTATTTTGCTGTGTCCATATTGACTGGACAAGCGGAGCACACATGACTGGGCGGTTTAATAACAGCTTTGTTTCAGTCTTGAGCATCAGTTGGCTTTGTATATTCGTTCACACCAAAAGTGATAACTAAAATGCTCAAGTTCTTTAATTAGACGAATGGTCGTTTTTATTGTTCATCAACTGAAAACAAATACACATTCTGAAAGTGATTCTAATGATATCGTTCCTGTTTTATTGCCTGGTTTGAATGGCCCTTAAGGGTTGGTTCACCCAAAAATGAAGTTCCAAACCGGTAAAACCTTAGTTTATTTTCGGAACACAAATGAAGATATTTTTTATGAAATCTGAGAGCTTTCTTTTTTCACTAACAGTCTACTCAACTACCACTTTCAAGCCCCAGTAAGGTAGTAAAGACATCACCAAAATAATCCATGTGACTACAGTGGTTTAACCTTGACGCACGAGTGTTGTGACGACACGATGTGAACGTGTATGGAGATTCATATTTTGCAAATAGTGTTTGTTTTTTTGCACCTACGAAGCACTCGTGTCGCTTCATTAAATTGAGGTTAAACCACTGGAGTCACATGGATTACTTTAATGATATTTACTACCTTTCTGGGGCTTGAAAGTGGTAGTTGCGTAGGCTTTCAATGGAGGGACATAAATCTCTCAGATTTAATCAAAAAGATCATTTGTGTTCGGAAGATGAACGAAAGTCTTACAGTTTTGGAATGATATGAGGGTGAGTAATGACAGAATTTAAATTTCTGGTGAACTAACCCTTTAAGAATGAGAAAAGAATCTCAAATGATTTCCTCACACGCTGTAATATGGAAGCTTGTTCCCAACCTGGAATAAAATACAAAAGGTAATCGTGACTTTCTCACGTTTTAGTTGATTTTTTTTCCTCGCAATTGCGAGTTTATATCTCTCAATTCTGACTTTGATTATAAAGTCCAATTCTGTGAAAAGTCAGATCGCAATTCTGACATTCTCACAATTGCAAGTTCATACATTGC
>RJVU01029436.1:2342444-2402144 GCA_003731715.1 Anabarilius grahami
CAAAAAAAAAAAAAAAAAAAAAAAAAAAAAAAAAAAAAAAAAAAAAAAAAAAATCGGAATTGCAAGAATTACCTTTTGTTTTTATTCAGTCTCAGGAACAAGCTTCCATACAAAAACAGAATGGCACATGAAAGTTACGGAAACTGTAGAAAGCAAATGAATATTCATTCAGGCAAGAGTTGAGTTTACGATATAAGAATCCCTGTGAAATGGGTCTAAGTCATAGTTGGGATCATTTTTGCATTCACATTTGCCCCAATGGCAAGAAACTCCATGACTGAGTTTCTATAACAGTGCACTTGTTAGAATTCTTTTGTGTGAGAATGATTTAAAGAGCATCGTGAAGCCATTTAATTGACCCTTCGTTACTGTTGCTTTGTCTCACAAGCCATGCCGCCGTCACGCCACAGAGCGAAAAATACATAGCGGAGCAAAGAGGACACTGACAACAGACAAGACAGAGCAGGTTACTTATATTAAACAAAGTCCCAGCTTTCAAATTGTGTAATTTAAGAAATTCAAACAATAAAATCCGTTTGTGGCTCGTGTCGTGACAGGTCACCGTGTAACGCCTCAGCTCAAGCGGCTCGTGAACCGATCATCTCTTCCTACTAGTTCATTTATAGCGTCAAATAAACAGAAGGAATGTTGTTTCAAACGCGGAAAGATGCAAATACACACCATTTTTCAAGTTCAAGTCCACCGAGGTTAATCTAACTCCTGACTGCTTTGTCAGACAAAATGGCGGATTTGGCATTATGATTGGTTAGAGTGCTTATCAAACTCCCGGTAAGGGTCAATTGGATCTCCCACTATGACCACTGACCAGCATTTACTCATTTGTTGAACCTTCCCAACATGCTCTTACATCATGCATTTCAAATGAGTCTCCTGTGACCACTTGCATTCTGATTATGTTGAGACCCTCCCCTTTTATTTCATGACTGATTTCTTATTAAAGGAACCAGTGTTATGCAGCTTACACAAATGAATAGAATTCTGAATAGTTTGGTTTTGAGTTTGCAAAAAATTCTTGAATCGAAGTCTACCCAAATATTTTCACAGCCCTATGGCCATGGCAATAAGTCTCAATGAAAGCCAATTAAAATGCTGGCTTCCTTTAAATGAACTGACAATTTTAGAATGAGTGCTCTGACCCAATAAGTCACTAGATTTAGATGAAACAAAGACAATAGCTTCCATCCATTTCTCACAAACAGAGGACTTTATTCTGTCACAGGTTGTTAGCAGACAGAAAAACCATTTGAAGTCAACATCCATTTTTAAATCTCACAAAAACAGAACAGAGCGTCTTCATATAAAAATAACATTGGTCTTCAAGTTAAGCATGTAATTTCCTTCCAGGCATGTGGTGCAAACATCCAACCAGATGAGAGGTGGGTCACGTAGCAGAAGTGGCAGAAAGGTCAAATCTATTCCTTGGAGGCCATGTGTGCCATCAGGTCACAAACACGGTTGCTGTACGCGAACTCATTGTCATACCTGTGGAAGAGAATGGATTAGTCCCACTCAAAGCACAAAAGCAAAAAGTTTCCAAAAGCACCGTTTCTTGAGCCCTTCAAGTGGAGTCAGAAATCTAAAATTGTGAGTTCAGAGGAAACGAACGACCAAGAGAGGAAACTGAATTCTACATGATACACAAGTAGCAGAGTTGTGCCACTGGAAAGGGTGGAAAGATGACAGACTTCAACTATTACAGTAAAATCAATACTGAAGGCCTTTCATTCAATGTAATCAATAACTATAACGGATGCAAAATGGCACCAGCTGCATTTGTATGAAATGAGAGAGAGTCTGTGGTGTGATACGAGAGCCGGCTTCTGATGCCCAGATGAGCGGTTGATTATACAGAGTTGCTATTGACAATCATTATCGGTGAACAGACCCACAAAAGTGCCACAACTGACCAATCAGAATCAAGAACTTCAGAGAGCAGCATAATAAAGCCCTATAAATCTCTATAGAGATCAGTGAGAAGTCTACATTGAAAAATTAATGATCTTGCAAATTTTACATGCTGCACTTTGAATTAATATGTAGTTATTTGGGTTTGTTCAAGACGCAAGTCAAGTATTTCAACATGTCACTGAGGTACAAGTTTTCTAGGTGCACTTGAAGGCAGAATCTTACCATGTGACCAGCTTGACAAAGTGATCGTTGAGGGCAATGCCAGCACCAGCATCAAAGATAGATGAGCGACAATCCCCGTTGAAGTCAGTGGACACAACCTGCACACACACAAAAAGACAATATGCTAAAGACTTCTCCAAAACCTTTACACTCACAACCTTGACAATTTGATGTGCATACCTGGTGCTCTGTGTATCCCAGAATGCCTTTCATGGGTCCATCAGCTGCAGCCTTGACCACTTTCTTGATATCATCATACTTGGCCTGTAGTCAGCAGATGAGACATGAAAAGCCAATGTGTGTCAAATTGAGGTCGTTCAACTGAAACCATTTTTATCATGAAGGTTTGTAAATAAACTCACAGGTTTCTCAAGGCGGACGGTCAGATCCACCACGGACACATTGGGGGTGGGGACACGGAAGGCCATACCAGTAAGCTTGCTAAAACAGGAAGCATCAAGCATCAGAATGTGTTTTGATCATAGAAAGGGGAAGCAAAAATTGAAAGGACATCAAATACGTAAACTTCCCCAAATAGAACATTCCACTTGAGTAAAGATCACAAGACTATGTGATGTAGTTCAGTCAACTCTGACCTCTAAAAAGTGGGCATGCGGACTACTTTTGTGGAAGTTGGGTTTTAAAGCACATTTGGGAAATGAGCGAAATTGCAAACTAATAGATGCGTTCTTTAAACGTCTCAGTCGTGATGGACAGATGGGAGTGTGGCACTGACCCATTGAGCTCAGGAATGACTTTGCCCACAGCCTTGGCAGCCCCAGTGGAGGCTGGGATAATGTTCTGACTGGCACCACGGCCATCTCTCCACAGTTTCCCAGAGGGCCCGTCAACGGTCTTCTGTGTGGCTGTGATGGCATGAACGGTGCTCTAAGTAGGAGAGGGGTGAGAGTTAATGTTCTGGGAACGATTATAAAACCAAAGCTTTATTTGAATCAACTGATGCATTTCAATGAGAGCCTAGTGTATAGCTTGGCCAGGAAAAAGTAGAACAGAACAAATTGTCAGACGCATCACGGCAGGTCTCAATCAATTTTAGGTCAAAAGGCTTTTTGTTGAGATTGGAAAGGCCATTTAATCTTACCATAAGACCTTCAATGATGACAAAGTTGTCATTGATGACCTTGGCCAAGGGAGCCAGGCAGTTGGTGGTGCAGGAGGCATTGCTAGAAAAACAGACAGGTGGAATCAGTCACAAAAAATAACTTGATAAATCATTTAATGAAATGCAGGGATTTTATCTATGTGGAAAAGACATGTTCAATCACACTCAAGTTAAACAGTTTGCTTTAGTACACCCCCTACAGGACATAACCATGATTGCATCTCTGCAGCATAACATCTCTGCCAGAGACTGAAATAATATTATAAATTACACTTTGATAATTGTTTAAGTTTAGAAAATGGCAATCATAAACCTGTATAATATAAACAGATAATGCCCAATTAGTTTAAGTAAAATTGAAAAGTAAAAAATATGTCTTTAAAATGTGTAAAGTAAAAAAAATAAAAAAAAATAAAAAAAAAACACAATATATTTTATTATATATCAAAATCAATTAAATGCATTTCATTCAACTGCATATCCTTACCTGACAACTTTAAGGGAATTGTCATATTTCTCATGGTTGACGCCCATGACAAACATAGGGGCATCTGCACTGGGGGCAGAGATGATGACTCTCTTGGCACCGCCCTTAAGGTGAGCCTAGCAGGAGAGAGCAAAAGGTTCAGACACAGGAAATGCACAGTAGCTTTGATGGCTGACAGCTGATATGACGACTACAACTACTACATACAGAAGCTTTCTCAATGGTAGTGAAGACACCGGTAGACTCCACAACATATGTGGCACCTGCATCACCCCATTTAATGTTGGCTGGGTCCCTCCTGCATGGAGAGATCATACAGATGGAGAGATCATGAGCACATCGGAAGTGTACAGCACTGAATGCCGCATGCAATGTTTGTCAGGACAGCACTCACTCGCTGAAGATGGTGATGGCGTGACCGTCAATGACCAACTTGCCGCCTTCTGCCTTAACCTCACCCTTGTACTTGCCATGGGTGGAGTCATACTTGAACATGTAAACCTGTGAAGGGAAGGGAATGATTTTTTGGATGTAAAATAAAACTCAAACTTCAAAACAGTGTGAAAATTCCAAGTTATGATTCAAGAAATTCAGTCCCACCAGTCAGAGGGAAACCAAAATTAGGAACTTGCCATGTAATCAAGGTCAATGAATGGGTCATTGATGGCCACAATTTCTACTTTCTTGGACTGGAAGCCAGCACGGGTCACCAGACGCCCAATGCGACCGAATCTGAGAGACAGAAGGAAATAAACTAATTTTGAACCATTTTCTGCAACTGCTACCGATATTACTGCAAAGTATACGCTACAGTTCAAAGAGCACAATTAAATAAGTGTCTCGAGCACCAAATCAGCATGTTAGACTTTCTGAAGGATCATGTGACACTGAAGACAGGTTTTTTAGCATCATTACTCCAGTGTCATCACAGGAGGAGTACATTTACACATTAAAATATTTAAGCATGTTACATTTTATTGTATTTGAGCAATTAAAATGCAGCCTTTGTGAGCAAAGACTCCTCAATGTAGGATTTGTATAGTTCTTACAAATGAAGCAAACATTTTCAATATAAAATTGGAATTTACAAAAACAAGCTCCATGTTTCCAATGTTGCACAAGTGAGAGCAAATATCTCCAACAGTTAGTCTGCATCTCATCACTAGATGGCGCACATGTCACATTTCTGAATGGATACAAAACCCACTTCCTGTCCTCATGAGTCCTGTGATCTTGTAACCCACATGTCAAAAGACAGCCAGTGATCAGCTCCACCCTTTACCAAATATAGAAAAGTGTCCTAACCTTCCAACCATTCACTATGTGCTAATAAGCTAAACCCTGAAGAATGGCTTAGTATCAGTTAGATAAATGATCCTACCAAAGCATCAGAGACAGTTAGCCAGAGCGTCAAAAGGCTTGCCCTCTGCCATCCAGACTTTGATAAAGAATTTCTGTAGGCCTCCAGCTGTCATTGTGAGCTATTTTGGTACCCGTAACACCAGCGATGCACAAAAGACAGATAAGGAGGACTGACTGCATGAAATCCTCTTCCATTGCACCACTTTCATCTACCCATTAAAATCAATAGGCCAAAGAAGAAAAAAAACAGGGATCACAGTACATACTGCTCTGATCTGATAAGACCTATTGATACGGTGAAAGTACAACAACTTCTAAACATTTGCATGAAGTCCGTAAAGATTGAGAAACTGGCCAAAGGTATAAAGTCACGTAGATACAGTGCTCTTGGTAAATGGGGTTGACCATTTGATCAGTGGAGTTAGACTTTAAATCCTCAGGTTAAATCAAAGCTCGCAAAAGCGAAGTTGTAATGTCTATAAAAAGGTGAATGAGAAAAAAAAACCTTTGAAAAAGTAGCCTATATTTTAGCATACCTTTACCTATACCATTTTAATTCACTTGTGTTAACTTTAGTAAGATCAAAAAGTTGTTTTATTATTAAAGACTATGTGAACATGAAAGAACTTTCCCAAACAACATTAAGCTGCACATAACTTTACAGGACAGTAGGTCAAGTCCTTCAGAAGCTCTAAAGATGTTGCGAAATATTGGGTCTACGTGTGCATGCATGGACATTGATGTACGTGACCTATGCATGTCGCTTAAGGATCACATGTCTTGTTGCATAACTCTATAAGCTTTGGAAAGGTCACAGCTGGTGCTGGGGTCTCCCATTGCAGAGACGCATCAGCTGGTCAGTCAAAGACTTGAATTGATTGTTGGATACTGCATTGTGACAGGTGTAAGAAATGGCTTTGAAATGCAGACTCGAAGCAAACTTTGACCCTGGAGTAAAAAGTGAGTCAAAGAGGCAAAGTACACAGAGATAAAACGTGCCATTATTTGACGTCGCCATGACGTAACAACGCACACACTGCGATGGCACAATCCCAACACCGCGGCGCGACTGGCTCGCGCAGCCGACGCCCCCGCCAATCATTCATCAGAATCAATAAGCAGTCCAGTAAGGAGGATATTGAAATCTTTCAAAAAGTTTGAATATTAAGGGGGGCTTTCTTCGATTTATTGGCGTTTTTACATTTATACTATTCAACACGCCAAACATTACTGTTATAGGCTAAATAGAGTTAGTATGCAAGGCTCTCCTATGAGTGTCTCAAAGTAAACGTCTCCAAATAACAAATGTTGATTTCTGGACAGTAACGGTGTTGCATTTGTATGTATAGGAGTTCTTACCCGTTGATACCAACTTTAACCATGATGCCTAATTTGGTCTTGTCCTCTGGAGGAGAGAAGAAAAAAAAAGAACAGTCAATTATTTGACTAGCTAGTAGCTACATTGCGTCAGTCGAAGCACAAAGTACAGGTTGTGAACTCGCAAAGCTGAATTCAAGAGAGTGAGTGTAAACTTATAATGCCCCTATAAACTTATGTTTATAGTATAGCGCATTGTGTTCAAAAATTTCCCTTTAAGCCTAAAACATGCTTATTGATAAGTCATTTTGATTTGGGCCTGAACGCTTTAATGGAACATTGTCGCAATCTCTCCCTCACTTTCAACTGTGCTCCACACATATATAGTTAAAATTTTTAATTTATAACCTCAATAAGGAATTCCTGCCACTACATTATGAACTATGGCTGCATAATAAAACACTCAAATACATTACATGATCTAAAAAAAAAAAAAGTGTAGCTGGTATGAATGTTCATTTACCGTTTGTGAGAAGCCTCTGTTCGTCCTGACACTTGGTGTGAGTGGGCTGATCATAAGAATGAGGTTAATTTATATCTGGTGCGATGGCGGTGGCCACGCCCCTTGAACTTTAGGCCATAAGTGCCACGCCCCCTTAGAATGTCAAGGTCATATTCGGGGGAAGTTGGATGAAACAACTGCATTTCTTAAATAATTATAACAAATGCAACCAAGCTTTAACAGAAAGTATTTACATATTATATTAAATATTTTATAGACATCTTCAGAGTTTTCCTTTGTCCCTTTGTGAAAGTAGCAGTGAATAAGTTAATTTCTTCAGTAATAGGCCAGGCCTTTTTCCTGCAACTTCTTTAGTAGTAAATAGTGCATTTGAATAGGCTTTTAAAACAAAACATCATTTGGCATGGATGAAATGATTCAGTATATACATTGTTATTGAACTAGGTGCCAACACAAATACTTCAGGTTAAATCCTAAGTAAAGGAAACCAAAAATGTGGAGACTTCCTGAGCATCCCGTGCAATTACTGCATATATTTTGCAGGTGCACTAACCCTGCAAAAAAAAGACATTTATAATTAAATGTCCTTGCTAATGGTATTCTCTTAAAAGAAAATCTGATTTGAGCATGTCTGTCCACCCTGACCTTCTAACAGTAACTGTCCCAGACTGAGAGCGAGATGAAGCAGGGGATCAAATCGCCCTCATCGTGAGTATGTGACATTTACAGGAAAGACCATGACCCTTCCCTTTTACCCAGCCATTTCTGCATCCCAGAATCCCTCACATCGGTAGGAAATCCACTGCCTTTGCACCTGCAGAAAAGTTGTAAATCCAAGAAAACCAGAAAAATGATTAAAGAAACATTGTTCTTGTTTCAAACAGGACACTGTTTTCCTGTTTAAAACAAGAACAATCTTTCAGAGAGTGACAGGGTAGATTAATAGCTTGGTTTATAAATTTATATAGTCAGTCAAAAGTACATTTGATTAATCGCATTATAATCTTTCTGTTATCTGTCAAATTTAGAGTTGGTGTTAATTATTTTAAATGTACAGTAGTTGACTCTTTGTCTCTTTTCCTGCAATTAATCACAGGGTTATACTAGTAATTAACACTGACATGATCCAGGAGATTAGGTGCTCCATCATTGCATGAGGACACACTGAAAAAAATAGATTCATGCTTTAAAGCAATTAGCTGTCATAGTGCAATGTTCCACGGTAAATCTGCACTTTTGTTGCAAGATATGATCGGTGAACTTTGCAAAACTACAGATTTGTCCTGTTTTTTCCTTTTTACTTTGAATTAAATTAGTCTTGTCCTATTAAGTATCATTTGAGTTTGCACTGTTGACATTTCATGACTGCTGCTGTGGTCTTTTGATAGTTCAGGGGTCACAGAGATGAAGAGGCCAAACTGTGTTCGTCACGGGATATTGAAGTGGGGTGTGATAGTTTTAAAATTGCCATCTCACCCTTTAATCATCATAACTTCCTTATTAAATGGGGTAGCTGTAATGTATACTTGTATGTACATATTCATTTCTAAATCATTCTTCTTTTGAAAAGAGGTGGAGAGCTCTCAGCAACTGCCCCTCAGAATAGTGTATGCATATCCCTGCTATCTGCTCCCCAGCCACCAGAGAGAATGTGCTGGACTGTCGCCAGGGTCAGGCTAAAAATACACAAACACTCGAAGGCTGACCCCGCACCCT
This sequence comes from Anabarilius grahami, assembly GCA_003731715.1. NCBI lineage: Eukaryota > Metazoa > Chordata > Actinopteri > Cypriniformes > Xenocyprididae > Anabarilius > Anabarilius grahami. Next base: position 2,351,124 of record RJVU01029436.1, read on the forward strand.
TTTCCCTGCAGCTATCTTGTGCTTCTGTGGAGTGACCTGCACAATCCACTTCGCCCTGTGTCGACTGACTCACATGATTCAGACAGAATCAGACAAGCTTCTGAAAGTAACACTGAGAGACACAAACAGCACGTCTGTCACGTCATATTTCCAGGTTTACCCCAGATAGCTCAGATTCTTCAGCTGGAAGATTTGTCGACCAGTTTGTGATTCGTTGAACTCTAGTGACAAGTAGTTGTTTGTTTAAATGCTGTCCTCCAGTGTGGATCATTCTTAGCTCTGTGTGTTGGTATGTGAGGGTGTTATATATTAACTTCTAACCATAAAGTGGCATAGCTGTTTGAGCTCAGAGTCCAGGATCTGATCTGTCCAGACAAGTCTAGTGTCTCAAGCTTCGTGGTATAGTGCTATCTTGTGGTCAAATTCAAATAATGCATTTAAGACTGTCTGAGCTGATTTTTTTATCATTTAAACTGTACTTATACAAATGTTACAATGAGCAAATATATGGATGTTAATAATTGGCAGAATATTGGGTGGAAGATTGATTTGAAGTTAGATTTATGTTATATCAGGGTTAGGAAATGTTTCTTTAAAGTAGTGGTTCTCAACCAGGAGGCTTTCAGTTTGGCCTCAGGATGACTTAATATAATTCTAAAAACATATCAATGTGTAAAGTGTTTTTAATAAAAATGTAAGTCCTATTTCATTGCAAAATGCAATTATAATTATTAAAAAAATTTTTTTTTAACAATATAGTTCTTGTAACTTCTGGAATCAAGAAGTAACACACCCTCTTGTTAATTAAAATGTTCTGCTTTATCATAATTACAGCAGAACATACCGGAGGAAATATATAGTGAAATATATATGTGTCATGGCATGGTAAACAAAGGCAAGGAGATGAGGATATATAGTTGCAGCAGTAGAAACAAAATACTCAGGATCAGTGGCGTGCACAGACCTCCGGGAGGGCAGGGGCAAAAGCACATTCCCGGGGGGAAATGTGGTTGTGGGTCTCCGTCGGTAGAAATCGCATTCCGGGGGAGGAGAAATGGGAATGCGGGTCCACCGCGATGCGACCGCAAAGGGCACTTTCACTTTCACGATTAAGGGGCAGGGGCTCAAAGCAAAACGCAACCAGAACAAACAAAACACCACTGAAACTGAGGGCTATAAACGCACATAAGGCTGAATGAGGAACCAAACAAGACACAGGTGAACATAACCAATTAACAAATCAGAAACCATAGAAACAAACTAGCAAAGGAAACCAAGTCAATAATTATGACACCAGAAACACAGGGAACTGAAAATACTCAAAATAAGGGTGTGTTTACACAACACCAATTTCAACTAAAAACTTTTTATGAGTTTTGGCTGTTTATTTACACAACAACGACATTTTGGGGGCCTTAAAATGCAAACTTTTGAAAAAGGATTTCAAAGTGCAAGTTTTTGTAAACGATGTAAACTACAAAAACGCAAACTTGTAAAAACTGTGCGATCGTGCGCATGCATATTATGTGTTCAGTCTATTGGCATGTAGTGTTTCTTTACAAAGTGACATCGCCAACTACTGGCCTGGCATGCATAATACAGAATTTTTAGTCGTTGTCCTCTGTACGTAAAACTTTTCAATTTTTAGTAAATTGTGTAAACGTACCCTAAAGGCCCCAATATAATCATGGCAAAGTTCTTTTTCATTCTTTGCTTTGGGGTAAAAAGAAGTTCGAAATATGTTAGTAGCGGTATACTGTTAGCGAACATCCTGATGCCACCCACACTGCTGAGAGCGGCGTTTAGATAAAAATGTAAATATGTGCTGCGCACTTTCCTTTCAATAAAATAAACACAACAAAAAAATGACAGTGATGAGAAAACATCAAGCTCTGCAATTTGGCACTCCAGTAGTCACATCACAGTTCTTTATATGCCACTTCATACAATAGTTTTAAAACAAGCAACTTTACAGTATTAAACATGAAAAAACAGTGTCAGTGTCATTTTCTACTATAAAGCGGCTCTCCAGTGTGTTCATATTTTTACTTGTGACCGTCTGACCTCAAGGGACTGAACAGAAGAAATTAACCGGAGAAGATTTCCATGTCAAACAAGGTAGAGGCTTACAGCTACATCTAACTATTACATAATCGCAATGGACCAATGGTAGTTCGAAGGTGTTTACCAGCCAGAGTGAACTTTTCCGGAAAGCAAGCTGTTTCGAACTCTTGAAATGAACACAATATGAACTTTTGGCCTGATTTTGTTTGAAATGACGTCACACTGGTTCGTTCTTCGATTTCGCTTGAAGTATACAGAAACAGAGAATCTGTGACAATACGAGGGGCCTTTGAATATCGTGTTGTGCAATGGGATGCCTTTAAAGGGGTGATAGTTCATCCAAAAATGAACATTCTCTCATCATCTCCTCATGTCATTCCAAACCTTTATGACCTTTATAAATTATTTAGAATATTCACTTTTTTATATCCAGTGAAAGTAAAGGTTGACCATATCTTAAATATGTACATTTAAGTTGTTTGGGTTACATTTATGGTACTTTTTGTCATTTTTGCTTCATTGTTCTCTGGTGCTCATTCACATTCACTGTATTGCTTGGGCATTCTGCATTATTTTGCAACATTCTGCATAATGTCTTTTGTGTTACATTTGAAAAAGAAATTAATATAAGTTGGGTATAATGACAGAATTTTCATTTTTGGATGAAATGTTCCTATAAAGAATTGCAGGTAAAAGAACACCAATAAAAACACTATGGCTTTATACTCACTTTCGGGTAGTTTAATTATATTTAAGAGTAAATTAAAAGTAAATGACTTTTCATGACTGAATCCTATACTGTTAAAAATAAAGGACAGAACAGAGGACAGAGATCTTCATAACAGACCAGTTCACCAAATTATTTTAAACATGGTTAGTGCCAGATACTTATTACTTATGGCCGACACAAAACACTAATCAGTTCTTAGAAGGAGAATTTATTCCTATACTAATAAAATATGTAGTTCAAGTTAAGATTTTATGGCTAAACATAGTAAGGATTTTTTTTTCATACAAGCTATAATCCTAACACCCACACATCCATTTCACAGGCTGATTTAGTGGTAAGAATTGAAGGGATTTTTCATGCAGTTCCCAAATGATTTAATGGTTATGGATGTATGTGAGACTACCAATTGCTTCTCAGTATTAGAAGAGGAATTTTTTTTTAATTGTTTAAATCCATTTACAATAATGGTTAATAGTACATCACATTGTTCAATAAATTGTCTCCATGAGTAATTATTAAGTTCCTTAATTAAAACTAAATAGCTTGAACCTCATATAGCCACGACTAAACCCTAGACTTCCCACTAAGATGTTGATGTGTGTCAGCCTGCGTGTTCTTGTTCAATGGGAGCTGATTAAGACTGTGAAAATCCTGCCACATTCTTCCAATTTGCATATTTGCAGCCCAGAAGAAAAAATGATGCAGAAACAGGTGGAACTCCTTGATTTGCAGTGTGTGGGAGAACACATTGACAATAACCTGCATGGGTTTATAAAAGCATAATAAAACACTTTATGATCAGGGAACGCAAATAAGATATACGCAGAATGCAAAAAAGAAACATGATGGGAGAAATTTTATTCATGCAAAAAGTACAGAAGGTGAGCAGTATATGTTTACGTTCTATAACTCATGCATTTTTGAGACATTTCCATTACTTTCCATAACTTTTGTTGACTAGTAAACTAGCAGAATATCAAAATGAAGGTCATTGTAACTCATCTACATCTCAAGGAACAAGTAAAACACTTTGCTACCTTAATTAAGAAATAAATATACAAATACAGCTAAACAACATGTTACATTAAATCCAATGTAAAAATAAGTATATTGAAAGACACCATATAATGAATTTGTCCACCTAACTTTGTACAACTTTTTTCATAGGGTCCCAGACAAGAGTTTGGTAATGACCTCTATACCTAAAGCTAAGCAGGACAACAGTCATCTCATCGTCTTGGTCCATCTCTCAGTTCATTATTAGCAGCCGAGGCCACTCATAGAGCCGATCCGATCCAGTTTCAAGCCAAAACAGCCGCGATTCCATCCCCTCCGCAACCGGTCCGGTGGAGCTCGCTTCTGATTGGCCAAAGCCCCCTTCAAGAGGCGGAGCCAGGCATTCTCGCTCTGCACAGGTATGTCAATCCACTTGGGATACTCTGCAACCTTTAGCCCAGAGCTGAAGGTCTGCATGGGCTCTTCCGACTGGTCACTCGTGAGGTTCTCAAGATCATCAAGGGTCAAAAGGTCATTGTAGCGCTCAAGGAACTGCTCAATGACCTGCATTGTAGAGATAAGAAAAATGATTCTATGACTGTTTATGACTTTAAAAATATATGTATACAAGTACTGAGGAAGCCCACCTGCATGGCTTTGTCAGGGGTGTGCAGGGCTCGGGTGTGGCCCGGCAGCGGATTGGCCAGAAGGACTAGAAGCACCACAAATACAGAGGAGCACAGCATGGTGCAAGTGATATTGGCCCCAGATACACCACTAATGAGAGTCGGTATGGACAGATTTAGATGATTACACTCAAACACGGATAAAGGAGAGAGACGCATGGAAATACAAACAAAAAAACATTCTGCAGAAAATACTACACAGTACATACAAAGAAACACAAAACACAGAAAGAGGTTAGTTTGTGTTAATGTCATGCATTAAACCATTTTGAACAAACAGATATTATTCAGATTATAAAACAAAATAGAATGTTGGAGTACACTATGACATTATAGTCCAAGAGTACTAAAAATAACAAAGAAACTATTTTATAAAAAAAATAATAATTTAAAAACAAAAAAAACAGGTCACACTGCACCCATATGCCACTTCATTTACATTTTCATGCAAAAATATTTCCCCCCTTAAATTCTGTCTGAAGTTTTTTATTATTATCATTTTTATTTTTTTATTTACCATTACAAAAATTATTCTCATTAGATTAGTTTAATGCAGTACACTAAAAATGTAATTTAAATCAGAATAAAGACAGCTCTGATGTATAAAAACCTCTGACGTCATTAACTTTTTCACATTACAGGAATAAAAATGATTTAACAAAATGATTTATTTGTTTCTTTGTGCATTACGGTAATGAGAATTTAAGGGAGTGCTACATTTTCATGAAAACACAATATAACATGATTAACAATGCAAAAAAAGTTCCTTAAAGATAAAAAAATAGCCTTCATTTTCTATAATCATATATAATATTATTTTTATTTTGGGGTAAAATATGACCCGGACATGTTCTTGGCAGGTTTTATTAGATTCACCCATATGCTGTGCAGAAAACATTGCTTGCAAAAATGCCAAAATTATTTTATAATTATAAAGTAATGGAGTCTGAATGATATATATCTCAAAAAATATATAGTTAATAAGTTATACAAAAATAATAGTTTTCAGTAAAATTCATAGTACAAATCTGAAGTGAAAATAAGAAGATAAAGTTTTGTTTTACTCACCAATAACAGTTCGAGGATCTTCTAAAACCTGACTGAATGTTTTAGTCCTGCTCCATCCCTCTCTCTCTCTCTCTCTCTCTCTCGTCTCAGTTTTTGGCACCTGCTAAGAGCATCCCTGTCTTTCCCTTTCCTCTCTCTTCCTTCCTCCGAGTGCAGGAATTTGATTTAATGCGAGTGGTGTTTGTATGTCAGTGTGTGTTTGTGTGAGCTTGGTAAGTATGTTAATAGTAACGATGAGGTGTCTATATATGCTTTGCTGGTCCCCCCTTCCACTCATACAACACACACCTCTTTTCCCTCCCTTTTCTCTCTCCTTATCTTAACGTCTCTCGGGTGATGTCAGAGGTACCGAGGGGGTGTTTGATGTTGTCTGGGTGATCAGGCAGGGGGATGCCACCTTCTGCCTGGAATATGACATCATATGCACGCACATCGCAAAAAAAGTCGTGACACAAATGCAGGGCACCACAATCAGGTGTTGCCTATCTCCATTCTCTACTTTAAATGATCTCATCCTTCCTTTTTTCATTCCTCATCCATCCATCTCTTGTCTCCTCGCATCCTTCTGTTTGCAAGGTGCGACTTTGGCTGCCAAAAGCACCACAGGCTGGCAGAATATTGTGTCTGTTGAGAGAATGCCAACACTTTTTTAGTGGACTTAACTCAAGGAGATATATAGAGCTTTCAGTGTCTGTTTGGATAGTAAAGAGACATTTCTTGCTGTTCCTGTGTCATACGCACATGTAAAGCAAATGCTTGAGTCCTAAAGTCATGGTCGATGTCCATCATCAGAAGTGCATGAGAATAAAGGTCATTTTTAAAGTGCATTTGCATTGTAAGTCATTTATTGAATATGAAACCTTGATTTTCCCCCTCCTATTAATCCGCTCTTGTGGGTCACTGTGAGAAATGTCTTTGTGTCTTTCCTTTTATTTTTTTCTCTCTCTGTGAGTGCCATCACAGACTGCCAGTGCCATCTGCTTACTGCTCCCCCCGGCCTCAAGAACATGATACAAGAGCCACACACACATCCAATGATTTTTATACTGTACAAACTGTAAATTCTATCCACTAACCCTGAACGTGCTTCATCACAGAAAACTTTCTGCATTTTTAAAAAACATCACTTAGTATGATTTCTAAGCCGTTTTCCTCATGGGGACCAAAACATCTCCCCACAAGGGCAAGGATTTTGGATATTGTCATCTTGGTGGGGGCATTTTGTCACCATAAAGTATAGGACCACACACACACACACACACACACACACACACACAACCTTACATGTGTTTCACAAGAATATAACTGAAAAACTGTTTGGCATACAGTGGTTTACTGTGTCATAACATAAACATATCATATAACTGCATCAATAAAGTCTTCACGATCACCATGTGCATTCAGATATTAAAAAAGTAATCGTGCCTTGCATCATTTACACATCATTTACAGTGATTTACTGTGTTACAACATACATAGTTGCAAGAAAAAGTATGTGAACCACTTGCAGAATCTGTGAAAATGTGAATAATTTTAACAAAATAAGAGAGATTATACAAAATGCATGTTATTTTTTATTTAGTACTGTCCTGAGTAAGATATTTTACATAAAAGATGTTTACATATAATCCATAAGACAAACAAATAGCTGAATTTATTAAAATGACCCAGTTCAAAAGTTTGTGAACTATTGATTCTCAATACTGTGTGTGGTTACCTGGATGATCTACGACTATTTGTTTGTTGTGTGATGGTTGTTCATGAGTCTCTTGTTTGTTCTGAGCAGTTAAACTGAGCTCTGTTCTTCAGAAAAATCCTCCAGGTCCTGCAGATTTTTCAGTTTTCCAGCATCTTTTGCATATATTAACACTTTACAACAGTGACTGAATGATTTTGAGATCCATATTTTCACACTGAGGACAACTGAGGGACTCAATCACAACTATTAAAAAAGGTTCAAACATTAACTGATGCTTCAGAAGGAAACACGGTGCATTAAGAGTCAGGGGGTGAAAACCTTTGAACAGTATGAAGAGGTCCAAATTTTTCTTATTTCACTTGAATATCATTTTTTTTCATTTAGTACTGCCCTTCGGAAGCAACAGAAGATACTTTCATGTTTCCCGGAAGACAAATTAAATACAATTTACCTTGATCTTTAAATTTCAAATGTTTTCACTCCTCATCTATTAACGCATCATGTTTTTTTCTGGAGCATCAGTGAATGTTTGAACCTTTTTTAAAAGTTGTGTTTGAGTCCCTCAATTGTCCTCAGTGTGAAAAGATGGATCTCAAAATCATTCAGTCACTGCTGGAAAGGGTTCAAATATGCAAAAAATGCTGGAAAACTGAAGAATCTGCAGGACCTGGAGGATTTTTATGAAGAACAGAGTTCAGTTTAACTGCTCAGAACAAACAAGGGACTCATGAACAACCATCACAAAACAAAAAAACAGTCGTAGATCCTCCAGGTAACCACACACAGTATTGAGAATCAATGGTTCACAAATTTATGAATGGGGTTATTTTAATAAATTCAGCTATTTTTTTTTTGTCTTGTGGATTATATGTAAACATCTTTTATGTAAAATATCTTACTCAGGACAGTACTAAATAAAAAATAACATACATTTTGTATTATCTCCCTTATTTTGTTAAAATTATTAACATTTTCACAGATTCTGCAAGTGGTTCACATACTTTTTCTTGCAACTGTATGTGGGTCATTCTCATTCTTTTTTTTAAACCAGAGCATTTTCGGGAACTGCATCAATATAGAAAGTAAAAATATATTTTCAAAAATTACAATAATATTAGAATTAAAGTTCAACAAAAGAAAAATTAAGGACATTTAAAAGTTTTTATATATTCAATGTTCCTCAATCATGGGGCCGAGGCCCCGAACTTCCAAAAGAGCCTTGTGATGATTCAAATTAAGATGATTTCAAGACCTGTAAAAGTCACAATGAAATCAAATGCCATTAGTATAAAGAATATACATTTTAGTTATGCCATATTTTAACATAATAGAAATTGTGAGGAAATATATTATTAAAAATCTGTATGCTTAATCCTTATTCATTAAATCAGGAACGACTGTAAGAGTCGTGTAAATGAATTTCTTAAATAGAGTGGGAACCCTGAACAACATTCAGCTCCTAAAATGTCTGGAATCCTGAAATTCAATTATTTAAATTATAATTATGGGTTACCTTTTTTATTTACAGAAACTATGAGTACCCATATATTAAATAAATGTTTTGAAAACAAAACTGTGGCTAGGGGATCTTCGAATACTGTTATGGACAATGGAGGTCTTGGAGTCAAAAGGTTGAGAACCACTTACTTCCATCACAAAGACAACCTTAAATGCGTTAATATAATACAATGTCACAACCCAACACAATCATTTCACTTTACCATAGCACAAATGCAATATACGATTAATTTATGATCCAATTCTCATCATACAGACACAACAGTGGTCTAACACAATAATAGTCTGGCAAGAACACTTCTAGAAAACCACACACACACACACACACACACACACTGAGGTATCCCTGGCTTCATAAAAGCATCAGCGTCCAGAGAGGGGCTCTTGTGTTTGATCAGGTTGAAGCCAGTGTTTTTACGGTTGTGTACCCTGTCTGAGTTTCTCACACTGTGAAGGATCGCAGGTTTATCCAGCCAGCTGCTGCCACTAGCAACCAATCCAGCAGGAACCTAGCAATAGAGCCATTTAAAAGATCTAATTACTTTATTTACATTACAGTGCTTATTTGCTCTAATTACAGATATCAGTCAAATTAAAACGCACCACATATATACAAGTTGTCAAAAAGTCAAGGTTTTTCGATTTAAAAAGTCATAATTTAGTATTTGACCACTTTCAATGATAATTTAAACTTTTTTTTTTTGCTGCTTTCCCTTTACTTTTCATATTCACACATGCTTTTAAATGTGTAAAAGCACTTTGCAACACTTTTCTATCCAGTTTGATATGCATCCTTCTATAACAGCCTCTGCAAAACTAGTATTACATTATGACAGTTTAAAAAACAATCCACACACTGCAACATATCACACCAGATTGTGAAATTTTGACCAAAATGTTCAGGGATCTTTAGTTGCTCATTTCTAACAGTGGGATCCTTCAGAAGGATATATGCAGAGCTGTAGGTGCTACACACAGCATGGCCAATAGAGGTAACAACGTGTCTGGTGGAGACGTGGGCTTGGCAGACCTTGGCAAAGTAGGTCCGCCTGAACACAACGATGGAACTGTAGGGAAGGAGGAGACTGGCGGAGCCAGAGGGGTCGAGGCTCAAGGCACAGCTGAAGACTCGGAAGTCTGAGGAGGAGCCAGAGAAACGATAGACCAAGGTGGAGCCAGAGGGACGAGGGAGCCCCGCAGAGCCTGAGGGATAACAGACCATGGTGGAGCTGAGGGAGTGTTGAGCCAAGTTGGAGCCAATGGGTCGTGGGGTTATGGTGGAGTCCAGGGCCAGAGGCTTGAAGTGGAGCTGAGGGATCCACAGGTCAATGTGGAGCTGATGACTGGAAAGTCCCAGGCAGATCAGAGTAGCTGGGTGGAACCACAGGAGGAGGAGACTGGGGGCTAAAGGGAGACAATGGAGGCAGGGCTGAGGAACTGGATGGATGAGCCAGGATTGTCTAATCTTGCTCCTGGAGGGCCACTGTCCTGCAGAATTCCTCTCCAACCCCAACCCCCAATGAAACACCGGAACCAGCTAATCAAGGTCTTACTAGGCATACTAGAAACTTCCAGGCAGGTGTGTTGAAGCAAATTGGAGCTAAACTCTGCAGGATATTGGCCCTTCAGGAGCAAGTCTGGACACCTGGCTTAGGCAGAGGTGAAGGGAGAGGGAGGCTGGGTGCAACCATCTATGATGAATGAGACTTGGAACCGAGCAGTGCCAATGGCGACGAAGGTGACTTGGAGCTGGATGAGACTAACGGAGATGGTAGAGCAGGAAACATTTCATAATCCAGCAAAATGTTCGTGTGGTGTGATGAGTGTGCGATGAAGACTTGAGGCTGGCCTGAACCAGCGGCCACAAAGACAACTTAAGACTGGTCTTAACCAGCAGAGACGAGGATGACTTGGGACTGGGCTTATCTGTGGCAATGAAGACAACTTAAGACTGGTCTGAACAAGCAGAGACGAAGATGACTTGTTAATGTGGTGTGATGTGATTTGAGGCTTTATAACGTCCAAACCTACACCAAACCCTACCCTTAAAACAATGCAAATATAGTGTTGGTGGCTCTAATAAGTAGCATTTTTCGCCAAGCAGGGTTTTTCCTGCATAGAGAATTATGAGGCGGCCTCCGGCTGTCGAGTGTCGACAAAATCAGACAAGCAGGCACATGCTCAGAAACCCCTTTACCACGGTTCCGTAGTGGCTTCCCGGCCTGTGTCCATTCTCTCCGTGTCCATCCCCACTGCAGAAAATGGGGTTCCGTACCGAAAAGATCACTTTCCCTCCGGCCCAACAACTTGCTGGCCTTGAACGGAGCCGTTCAGGACATTCTGTGAGAGCGCCCGAAAGTGATGCGCGGATCACGGTTATATCCGCATCAGATAATCCGCCGGGTTGGGCCAGCCAAGTAATACAAAATAACATTCCAAGTAATTGCGGGTGGGTCGCGGGTGGATGAGATATAAATCATTAATGTCAGGTTTCCGATAATAAAGGACCTAAAAGCAGAGATGAACTCAATAAAAACTTTATTGATTCTGCTCAAATAATGACAATGAGCGCAAAGCTCAGGGCCAAACTTGACTCAATAGAGCAGGGGATAGTCACAGTCCAGGCAATTGTCAAAAACCAGATAATCGGTCCACAAAGCGTCTAATCCACAGGAAATGCAGGGAGGAGAATCAAACAGGCAAGAGGTCAAAGTCCAAGCGAACAGCAGACAAACGTAGAATTAATCCCAGTCCATAATAACTGTCAAATATCAGTTGATAAAGATCAGTCCAGACCGACCGCCACAACAAAAACCGTTGATCAAGGGTTTCAGACCATCCGAAGATCCAACGGAACAACTGGGCAGATAACAAAAAGAAACACCAAACGACAAGACTGAAAACTGGTTAACAACAAAAAGGTACGTGTGAATCATACGGAAAACAAAACGCACTGGCAAAGAAAAGAAAGAAAACAGGAGATTAAATAGCGGAGAAATCAGGAAGAAAATAACAAACAGCTGCGATATAGCGCAAGCGGCCACACTGATTGCAGAGTGCGATCAGCTGAGAACGACCGCCAAGTGCAGAAAGAAAAACAAAAAGTTATGCAAGAGAAAAGGGACAGATCAAACCCGAGTCCTGACAAGTAATGTGTTGATTTTAATAAAGACACGGAACTCTCATTTGGTAAAACGCAAGGAATGTGCGTCACTCTTTTACTTTCATTTTCAACGACAACACATTTCTATTCAAGGAAAGCATATGCCTAAAGCACCTCCTAGTGGTCATTATATAAAACACCCCCCATTTTAGACCAGCACCCACTCCACATATGCAGCAAAACTCCCTCAAGGACCATCCATGGGCAGGTGCATAACGAGCGGTCGGGATAATGGGTGAAGCATGCCAGATCTAAGAAGTCCCTTGTGTGATCTTCAAGGGCGCGATCTCCCTGCTTGAGGAGAAACATTCAGACTGCAGGTACATCCACACTTTTCCTTTGTATAATATCTAATCAGGGTTCGTTATTGTGTGACGGTTAAGTGTAGTATACTCCAACAAAGAGACACATGCGTGACTCAGAATGATAATGAAACAAGAATTTAATTTATACAAAAAGCAAGAACACCACACATATACCAACTACAACAAAAAAACAGAACTGAGGAAATTGGGGACTTAAATGCACAAGGAATGATAATTAACAGAACAGGGAACAGTTGTGCACTAATTAGAAACCATGACACCAAACTAGAAACTAAACAGCATGACAATGAAACAAAACAGAACATGAATGTTTTAATGGAGGTGTTTTCAAACATTTCAAAGGACTACACCAAATATAAGGATATTTCTCCCTAAAAGCCATTTATATTGAGCATGAAATATTCGAAGCATGATTTTATAAACAAAAAAGGCAATTTTCCCCTCTACACTTTATGGATTTAATCTTACATCTGTAACAGAGTTTTTATTGCAGGCTTCCAGTAGTACTCCTGCAATGAGAATGATATTCTTCTCATGAATGTTCATGCTACTGACGTCGTAGCTTTCAAGTTTTGAAGAATGTTCTTTTACGTTCCACAGACGAAAGAAAGTCATACAGGTTTAGAATTTTTTTATATTTTAATATTTCTTTCTATCTTTTTTTTTCCTTGTGGACCCCCTGGCAAAACTTTGTAGCATCCTTGGGATGTGCGAGTTTATTCTTTGAAAACCTCTGTATTAGAGCTCAAAACATCAGCTATAAGGCCCCTTTAAATTCCAAACTAATACAAAGAAATATTATAGGTGATTTGAAAAGTTTAGCCAAGAAGCGGGACGTGAATGCAGACTCGCACACCGAAGTAGAGATGTCTGCCTCTTGCAGACAGCAGAAGGTGCTCTTATTTTATATAACACACTCACCAAAACAGCAGAAGAGTAATTGGCCTCGACAGTCCTCTCTGACTGTCACTCAAGAGACAGAGAAAGAGCCAAAGCGAGACAGAGAGAGAGTGCTAGAACGAGAGAGAAGGTGTGTAGGAGGACGGGTGGGCGAAAAGAGAGGGATGAGACAAGGATGAAAAACGAGGGTATGGTAGGATACGGCTAGAGCCCACCAGCGTGTCACCTCTGAGTGAGAGAAAGAGGCGAAGGTGGTACATTTGAGTATGTGTGTTTTCTGAAGTTCTGTAGGCAGGGAATCTAGCAGTGTGTGTGTGTGTGTGCGTGCATATATGGAGAGAAATAAGAGTGGGCAGATTCATCTGTGTAGGCGTGTGGGTGGGTGAGAGGACAACAGACCCTGAGAAGAGCACTAAATTTCAAAATAAAGGTTTTCGAGGTCAGAAAGTTTGGAGTGAGATGGAGAGAGAAAGAAAGAGGATGTGATGGCCTGAGATGGGTAGTGATTCTGTTAGAGCCAGATGTGATTGACAGAGCTTAAGGCTTCCCCGTGTGCAGAACAAAATTGAGCAAAGACAGATCAACAAACTATGCTGTACATTTTAAGGGCTACAGGCAGCAAGCAGAAACATTTATGACACATTATTTTGCATTAATTAAAACCAAAAATTAAAATTGACCTAATTTTGTATTTAATATTATTAATATAATTTAACATCATATCAATATTTTGTGGGGCACAAAGGAGATGTTTTGCATAATGTTGCTGCTCAGTTCCATAAAATGAAAAGTGAATTGGGAAAAGGGCTCTCAAGCTCTTTGATTAATTGTTTTCTCTAATTTCTCTAATTAACCTGTTGCTATCAAAATTGAGTATCTGTTTGTTGTGAACGCCAAGCCGACATCAAAGAACTAGCAGTGATGAAAGCCGACTGTATTGTTGCCTTGCGTTGCCTCGTGAAAGATGACAGCCAACAACCATCTAACGTGTACATCAGTGGTCTCAAACTCAGCTCCTAGAGGGCCACAGTCCTGCAGAGTTTAGCTCCAACCATCTCCAACTCACCTGCTTGAAACTTTATAGTAATCCTGAAGACCTTGATTAGCTGGATCAGGTGTGTTTAATTATGGTTGGAGCTGAACTCTGCAGGGCTGTGGCCCTCCAGGAACTGAGTTTTAGACTCCTGATATTCTGCGCCTGCGTGAGACGATATAACTTTCCATACCAGCAGGTGGCAGTAGTCTGACCATTGCAAACTGCAAATATGCATGCCATTAACAAAGCAGCGTTTTCTTACTATTTTGAATATGAATAATGCTGATCAACTGGCTTTCACTTTCTTCTTTAGAGGCCATGTTGTTATAAAAATAATTGCATACTGGAATTGTCACTTTTGTTTTTCTTCTTGTGCACTAGTTCACTGAACAATCAGAGTGATCACTTACCGATGGCTTCAACACCAGTTCAAACTGTTTAATTGGCCAAAAAGCCACCAACGGTGATCCGACTAGTGCCAACGGTGTGGAAAATGCAGCAAAAACTGGGCCCAAAGTGTCTCAACGACAGCTCAGTATCTTTAACAATACTTTTTTAGAACAAAAGTGAAAAAAGGGATGTCTAGCCAAGTATGGTGGTGTCCCATACTCGGAATTTGTGCTCTGCATTTTTACCCATCCAAGTGCATACACACAGCAGTATTAAACACACACAGACCATGAACACACACCTGGAGCAGTGGACAGCCATTTCTTCTAATTCGAGAGCTGCTATTTTAGAACACTGTGTCAAGCGCTAAACACTGAAAAAGACAAGATGCAAATGCAGTGGGTAAACTTGAGTCTAGCGCAGTGGTGGCAAACATCGGTCCTGGAGAGCCTAATTCCTGCAGAGTTTTGCTCCAACCCTGATAAAACTCACCTGCCTGTAGCTTTCTAGCAGAGATCATATTATTATTATAGGGAGATAAAAGGGTCTGTATCTCTTACCATTGGAGAAAGCGTAACAGCTAACTTATTCACGTGCGGCACTTCTCAGCCTATCGTTCAAAACTCCTCCCTGCGTACCGCCAATTAGCATTAGCCGTTACACTTTTTTGGCTAAAGGTTGCAGGCTTGTCTTCCAGTGGCTTTGCTTTCTAGCAACACTTCAGACCTTGATTAGCTTGTTCAGGTGTGTTTTATTAGGGTTGAAGCTAAACTCTGCAGGACTGTGGCTCTTCAGGGACTGATGTTAGCCACCCCTGGTCTAGCGCATGTTTACATATAAAAACAAAGGAAAAAGTAGAATGTAAAAACACATTCTTTATAAACAGCCCCTAAAGGACTGTTTAAAAACAGGTAGTGGAATTTTAAAAAATGCAAGGTCTAGAGACTTGACAGCATTCTAAAAACTCAGTGCTAATGCACGAGAAGCTGAAAAAGATGCAAGATGCGCATGTTTACATACAAAAACAATGTTAGCGTATAGTGGATTACAAAAACACACAAGCACCCTGGATATTCTGCCATAAATAATACAATTAAATAAAAGTTTTTGAAAAGAGGGTGAGCAAAGATTTTTCTTTTTTTGGCTGAACTATTCCCTGACTGAAACTGAGAGGTAAGGTTTAGTTGGGTTTGACAGCTGCGTCTCGCAGGTACAGACTTTGGCGAAGGCCTACACGTTTCTGCAGTCATTCCTCATATAGGTAGCTGGAGGATATAATGAAGACTCTGGCTCATTTCCCAGCTGTGAAAGGATTAACTACACGGTCAAATTGTGCAGTCACGACAAGAAACAAACATGCTCATAGATGCACTACAGAGAGGCTGAGGCAATGGAAAATGTAGCGGAACATAAATTAAATGGGCGGATGGGATGGCACATTTACATATCGGCAACACCCCCATGCACCATGGAAATGCTGTTAATTAAGTATGTTTCATGTGCTAAATTGTTCTTCTGCTACTGTTTTTTGGCTCAAGCCAAAATAACCCACCTCCAAATCTCTAAAATATGGACCTTCTTTCAGTTTTTCCCACTTTTGGTTCAACTATTGTGCGAAAACATTTAGAAAAAAAAATAAAAATAAGGAAATTATATCAGAGAAAACCACTGCCGACCCTCATGTGACTATTGCTAGGTAGTAACTGTAGTCCATTACTGATTGCAAATTACATGATGTAGTTAGTGATGTAATCAATTACATTACACAATTTAGGTAATACATTGCCCGGCCAAAAAAAAAAAAAAAGAAAGAAAAAAGTGTGGATTTAAATAGGCAAATGCTTAAGAGTCTATGATTAGTTCATTATTACAGTGATTATTATGTTTCTAGAATGTTATAAGTTTGGCAAAAGTTCTTCTAACCCTGATTGATGGAATGTGTAGCTTTTCATTTCTTAAACAGCCATGTAGGAAGACACGTCATGGCCATATTCCAGGACAACAATGTCAAGATTCATCAGGCTCAAATTGTGAAAGAATGGTTGGGAGGAGCATGAAGACTCATGTTCACAGACTTCACACATGAATTGGCACCTCCGAGTCCAGGGGCCGGTTGGATAAACCATTTAGACTAGTCTTAAAAGTTAAGTCACTATTTTTTTCTTGAAGAGTGGTCCTAATTTTTTTAAGTCTGTTACATAAAAAGGTAGATTGGTGTAATTGGAATTGGAAATATAACAATGATTACCCCTTGGTTAACAGCAAGTTGGTCAAACTAGTTCTTAAGACACAGTCTTAATATAGTGACTAAGTTTATGCAACTGGGCCCAGATCTTAATTTCATTTAAAGTCTTTGGGATGTGCTGGATTAGACTTTACAGAGTGCTCACCTCTTGCATTGTCAATACAAGATTTTGACCAAAACTTGATGCACCTCTTAATGCAAATAAATATTGTGATGTTATTTCCATCAAGAGGTGCATTCATTTTTGGTCAAGATCTTGCATTTACAGTGCAACATTATGGAGTATGCCACTTACTTTGCAAAAAAGAAACAAAAACAACCCTAGAGAGTGCACACTTTCACTGCATGTCAGGTGTAAAGCCCAAAAAATGTAATATTTAGTCGATGATTCTTAAAATTGGTAAAACTTTGCAAAAAGTTTGTGAAAATTACAGAGTACACATCTGTATTCAATGTATAAGAATAATGTTTTTCTTATACATTGAAAAAGCCACTTTTTACTTGAGGTTAGGGTTAGGGTTTTTTCAAAACCATTTCTAAGAACTTGTCATTGACCATTTATGATTACGGGTTTGTTCAAATGAACACTACTTACCTGTCTTAGTAAGCAACATTAACTAACCTGAAAACGTTAGTGTGGAAATACACAGTAAGTGAAAACTCATCTGTACAGTACAAAATGGGAGAAGCAGTTCTTATTAAAGATAGACTGGACGCTCCTACCCCTGCAATCATATGTGCAGGTGATCATGATAATTACCCTTCTACAATACCACTTAATCAGTGGGGTGTCAAACTAGTCTGATCTAAACTGCTTTCCCTACAGGCCTGCTGAATGGCTTCGTTTACCCTTCAGGCACAACCTTAAATTATCTCCTTGCATGTAATCACTGCAATGTGATTAAAATAAACGCTTTGCCTACACATGCACTACATTTCAACAGAACTAACAGCTTTGGGAGGAACAAGTGGTGATAATTGTGGTGTTTTGGGCCATCTTTTGTGGAGAAAGAAGGATCTGATGCAAGCACAGAGAAAACGTCGCAGTTCAGAGGGTATGAGCTCAGGGCTTCGCGACGCACAATACGATAAGAGCGTTACCATGGCTACACAGGCACTGGGCCAAAAGGGTGGGAAGAAAGATCGCACATAGCTGAAGTTCATCTACTGAGCGTTTTAGCCATTTGAACCTGAAGAAAACTTTTTGCGCGTTGATAAATGTTCTGTGGCGGGAGCTAAGCGATGTGAAAAGTGAAGTCAATAGGCTTTGCTGTATAGCAGTCGTGATGCACTCAGGCTCAAAGGAAGATTTCACTTCTACCTCAACAGTTTTTGATCTGATTTCTGAGGTGATGTTCTGAAAGGCTGAAAGGAAAGGTCAGGTTAAGACAAGCCATGAAACGTAATTTCAGGCAATCTCTTCCAAAGGAAAGCAATAAGCAAAGTACGTTAAGTTTTCTAACTTTACTTTTTCAGACACCATACCTCTTTTTTGAAAATTTCTTTTTAATAGGTATGAGGGAAAAAAAACAGACCACATACTCACATTCAGTTAAATGTTTCTTTTTCAAAACAAAATCCATTAAAATGGACAATATACAGTTATAAAATACCACAAGATTGAAGAAAACCTCACAGTAAAGCAATAAAGTTGACAAAAATAGAGAAACAAGATAAATACACAATCTCTGTGTACATTTCTGAAGGATGATCTTTTGAGTCAAGGTGGGACTGATTTAACTTCCTGTCTTGTGTCAAACCACAGACAGATCCCAGTCCTGAGCATACAGGTCCATGTCAATTCATAGCAATGAATCTCACTGGCCATTTTCTTGTTGTCCAAGCATCTTTTTTAACTTCTTAAATTTGTTTTCCCCCATTCTTTTCTTCCTCAAGTTCCTCCTTTTACTTTTGGTTGTCTTCTTAAATTGGCTCCTCTTTTTCTTCTCCTCTTCCACCCCTTTCGTTGAATCTCCATTCTGTTCTTTTACCTTCTGATTTTTGCCAGGTTTCTCAACCTTTTTGTTTGCTTCACCATCCAACTTGGCAATTTTGGCTTTTTTGGGACCATCAGCTTTCTTATTTTGAGATTTCACTCCGGCTTTCTTTGTGGGCGGCTCCGATTTTTTCTGTTTTAATTTCTGATTCTTGCCCATGTTGCTTTTCGCTGGAGTTGAAGCAGGCTTCTGTTCCTTAGATTCTGGCTTTTGGATCTGCTTCGATGAGGCTCCAGTCTCCATTTTTGTAGATTCTACTTCATTTTCTGAAAAATAAATTTGAAATGCTAAAATCAGATAGCAAATAAACAAGTTGTGGAAAACATGGGAAATAAGTACGTACCTGTGTTTTGTGGTGCTGTAGGGATGGTGTTAGACAGCTTCTTTAGCTTGGCCACAAAAAATCCATCCATGTTGTGGGAATGAGGGTAGAATCGGCGAGACAGTTTCAGAGAGGGATGGAAACGTCTCTCTTTGAATCTGTGGAAAAGAGATCTTATTTTCTAAGTGCACTTCATAATTTATTACGCTTTCTCAGGCAAACTCACTCATGTAACTCAATTTCTGGGAGAACAGCCTTTATTACTGTAGATGGATCTCAAATAAGGCCTCATTACCTGGTGAATCCCTCCTTGCCAAAGTCTAGTCCAGTGGGGACCAGCTTAACATTTCTCTTCTTCAGAGCGTAGTCCACCACCCACTCATTCTCCTCCACCTATGAAGACAAAATCAAATCTTAATAAGGAATTCACTTCAAAAAATGAGCATATTTAGGAGGACATAAAATGCAATCATCCAGACATTTCCGTAGGTTTTCATACAATTACTCTCCATCCATCTCTTCCACCTTTCCTCTTAATTTTGCATTATAGTGCTGGTTTAAAATGCAATATCTGAGTCAGTCCATGTCAAATCAGGCAATTAAAAAAGGTTTTTGCTGCACCAACTCAGATTTAGCTCATAGGTTGCTTATTTGTTGTTGGTGGTAAAACTAAGGGCCGCCAGATATTTCTTGTAGATTCTAACACTTTCAGGCCCCTGAAGTATTCATTATTTCCAGGCCAAAAGTCTCATGTGGGAAGCCATGTTCAGGGAATGATATCTCAAGTGTTGTGATTGTTGGCCTCTATGGAATTGGTCATTTGACCCAGTCAAGCACAAATGATTTTCAGTCTCCTCTGTGACCCAAATATTTTCATAAAACGTGAGGATATTAACATTTGTAGTCCTTTGGAGAATCCAGGGACATACATTACTGTTCAAAAGTTTGGGGTCCATATAATTTCCTTTTTCTTTTTTTTTTAAATAGATATTTTTATTTAGCAAGGATACATTAAATTGATCAAGTGTGACAGTAAAGACATTTACAATGTTACAAAAGATTTCTATTTCAAATAAATGCTGTTCTTTTAAACTTTCTACTCATCAAATCATCCTGAAAAACATCTCATATGGAAGCATATGGGTAGCAATATTCAATTTGAAATGTAATATGCAAAATTGCAATGTATTTCTGTATTTAATTTAAAATGTTCCATACCATATGTGCAATGTTTGGAGCAAAATGATATTTCAAATTCAAAAATATAAATTTACATTACTATTTAGATAATTTAAATATATATTTTAATGTTTTATAAGTTAGAAAATTAAAATTAAAATGTATTACAGAAATTATTAGATGTTTAACATATTCAAGCAAAAATTGTAGCAAAATTATAACTTTTTTCTATTAATTGTGTTTGTTAATTCCATTTACACTCAGGTTAAGACACATGAAATTGCATTTTTATTAAATATCACGCGAAGTGGCAAAATTTAATGAGGATTTGAAAACTCATTTAGAGCCGATCACGCCCTTTTACTCTATTTTTCCTCAAATAAATGCAGCCTTAGTAAGCATAAAAAAATAAATTAAAAAACATACCAATCCCACATTTTTGTAGTAATGGTAGTGCAAGTTTTCAAACCTAATTTTTCATATATAAAACTAAAATTTTGTTTTGTATTTATATTAAAATTACTATTCAATTACCAATTTGCAAAAAATAAAACTAAATATCAGATATGTTCTGCATAGTGGATATCAAACACATAATTAAAAAATCTTTTTTTTAATTAATAAATTAATTAATCTGTATTGGTCATTTAAAAATAATAAAAATAATGTCAATTTGACTCCATGTGAAACTCACCATAATAGAGCATGTGCAGTAAACAAGGTATCCGCCAGATGAAGAATTAGCATTGACAGAGTCAATAGCAGACAAGATGAGCTCCTTCTGCAGGTGAGCCGAGCGAAGAATATCAGCCTCATCCTGAGAGAGAGAGAAATATTTCAGAATTCTGAATGTGCAAAAACTAAACAAATCCTTCAGAAAAAAAGCTGAAAAGAATGAAAACAGGTGACTTTCAGAACAGAATTACCTTGCTAGTTTTAACTGCTGGATCTTTGGAAATGACTCCTGTACCTGAGCAAGGAGCATCCAAAAGCACTCTGTCGAAACCTCCCATCACCTACAATACAAAATACAACACCTCAGATTAGACATGCTTATGGGAATGTACAGAAAACTAATACATATACCAAAAAACAAAACAATATTTTAATTCTCAAGAAAATGAAAAAAAGGATGATGCGGACCTTTGGGAATTTTCTGCCGTCATAGTTGCAGATGACAGAGTTAGTGACAC
The DNA here is from genome assembly GCA_003731715.1 of Anabarilius grahami. Taxonomy (NCBI): domain Eukaryota; kingdom Metazoa; phylum Chordata; class Actinopteri; order Cypriniformes; family Xenocyprididae; genus Anabarilius; species Anabarilius grahami. Next base: position 2,372,636 of record RJVU01029436.1, read on the forward strand.
CGAGACGATGGATGTTTCCCACCACACTCTTCAGTCTGTCTGCATTAGCGTCATTAGCCACAATCATACCCGTGTTCCTCATGAGCTGAGCTGCATCACACAAATGATACACATTTTGGCTTTACACACACTCCAAAAACATTTCCTGATGCTTACTTTTCCACATAATGTAGAAAGGCAATAATGTGCATTATTTCTACATGACTTTTATTCTTTGGTGTAATTTTGTGCCAATAAAAAAAAAAGAAAAGAAAAAGACACCGAGATGAGCCGCTTTACAAAAACACAGCAGTTGGTGTGACTGCCATGGAGAAGCATATGCTCACCCATATATGTGGTCTTGCCTCCTGGAGCGGCACTCATGTCTAACACTGACTCCCCCTCCTGGGGAGACAGCGCCATTACAGGAAGAAATGATGATGCACCTTGCAGCATGTACTGGCCTGCCAAATATTCTGGAGTCGCTCCTGTATGAACGAGAGAATTACAATTAACACTTATAGTCATCAAAAAAATAAAAAATTAAATCTTATTTGGAAATGACATTGGAACTGACCAATGGGAACAGAAGAGTCATAGATAACCAGCCCCACTTTGGACCATTTCCCCAATGGATCCAGGTTTACTCCTCTGTTAATCAAAGCCTGTGTTAAAAAACAAGCTGTTAGAACCAGAAGCCATTTCTGAACCAGACTGACATGTGCAAATGGCATTTTGGGTTTGATTACACCCATTGTTAACGTCCATTTCAGGTCTTCCAATCAGAAGTGGTCAGACAGTCACAGAATGCATGGTACATTCTTTAAAATAAAGGTTCCAAAAAGGGGGGTTTTACAGTGATGTCATAGAAGAACCATTTTTTGGTACCCCAAAGAATCTTTCTGTGAACAGGTCTTAAAAGAACCTTTTTTCTTAGTGTAAATAACATTTTAAAAATCTAAAGAACTACTTTCTTCTATAAAGAACCTTTTGTGAAATAAAAATGTATGAAACTATAGATGCCAATAAAGAACCTTTATTTTTATGTATGTATTAAAATGAGTCTCAAACGCATCTCATGTGACCAACTTGTCTGATTTTGTGACTGTATACAGTATTCCAAATGAGTGTTGAAGTCGGCATAAAATGAAAATTCACTATTTTGCAAGTAGATCTATTACAAATGATTCGTCTAGCACGCTTCATTTTTTTTTTTTTTTACCTTGTAATGTTAAATTAAAATGTCAAATTAAAATGTCACAACTGAATCTTCCAGTGAAAATGACAAACTCCTCTCTGGTGACGTATGCTGGACTTCTCCAATCATTTAGTCCGCTTAAACCCCGCCCCCCATAATTGACTGCAAGCTCGCATTCATTTTTCAGTGCAACATTCACATCTCAAAATTAAATCTACAACTGATGCATAGAACCAAGTTCCCGCCCTACATTTTTTTCTTTTTCAACAATCCATTATCCAATCCAATAAAATATCTCACTACAATTTTATTGCGACTTAAAGGTGCGATGATATTTACCTTTGCACTGCGAAATTTCATGAGCGAAATCCCATCAATGGGTGTCCGTGTAACCAGAAATTTTGTGAGGGCAAAATTTCCCCATGCAGATTTTGTATTCGGTTTATTGTTAAGTTTATTGACAAATTCACCACGTTGACCAACAGAAAGCTGCTTGATTTAGAAGTGACCTCTGTGTGAGGGGTACTTTGCATATTGTTACATTATTAACTTTGTAATAATCACAAAAATGTGATTAATTTGATTGAGAGACTTGATATTTTAAGCCAAAATTCTATTTTAATCAAACTTTGGATCTGCGCACTTCACGTGAGAAAACATGCGCTTGCATAAGGGTGCACCATTTGTTCTGAAAATATTTATTTTTTTTTTTTTTTAAATTTAGCTAGTAGGTCATAGGCACTCCATAAAGTAATTCATAGTCGCATTATATGACATTTACCCTCAATGATCCAACAGCAGCCTTCAAATGTGAGCAGAAGCTATGGTGAAATACTGTGAATTTTAGTTTATTCTTGATTTTAATATATTTGGATTTGTATTGAAGAGTCTCTACTTTTTTTGTTGTTATTCACAATGTTCTCTCTCTTAAAATGTAAACAAATTAAGTGTCAGCATTATTGTATACGTCTAAAGGATTGAAATCTATGAGGTACAACAAGCTTATTAATGAAATTCAATAAATCTGCCATTTCATTCTAACCGTTACTCATGGTTGGATGCTTCCCAAAATATTTATTAAAATCAAATATTTTTCAACTAAGTTTAATGGTGCAAAACATCAAGTTATAAGTAACTTAGTACTTGTTTACGTCAAAACTAGGCTTTGTCCAATAAATCCTCTATTGTGGTGTCATTATGATTATTTAACTGCTCCCGATCGAGACGGAGCTCGAACTCTAAAATTCTTGATCGTGAGCCAATGAGAGTGAGCAAGTGTCACCTACCGGATGTTGTGTGCTTCTTTAGCCTAAACTTAGCAGCCATAAACATGCCTCGAAAGTGGAGTATTGAGAAAAAAAGTTAATTCTTTTTTATCTATTTTGTTTTTCACTGTAAAGCAGAACGCATTGCAGGAGAGCCTGCTGACAACATCGACTGTCCTCCATTTGTTTTTCTTCTTAAGTCACGTTTGATCTCGTGAGTCTCCGTGAGATCTCGGGTCACTGTGAAATCATTCTTGCAATCAACGTGTGTGGTCTCGCAGTCCGGCTGAATCATGTAGTGTGTGCGTTCAGAGGATTATAATGCTAAGAATCAGTTGAAACTGTCATTATGTCTTTGGTCTCCCACAGTTTTAAAATCAGTTAATATTTGAAAATCGTCTAGTGCAGGGGTTCCCAACCACATTCCTGGAGGCCCCCCAACACTGCATGTTTTCCATGTCTCCTTAATCAAACACACCTGATTCAGATCATCAGCTCATTAGTAGCAAAGAGTATATAACCCAAGAGGCGGCACTCTGATAGTTTTTGGGTAACAGCCACTAGATGGCCGCCATTATGGGGTGAAAATACTAACTGGACCAAAGAATCCTTCACATCTTTATGCACCCAAAATAGGCGAATTTCACTGCCAAATCAGAAGCGCAATGTAATAGTTTTTTTAATTTACATTTACATTTATGCATTTGGCAGACGCTTTTATCCAAAGCGACTTACATTGCATTATACTATACATTTGTATCGGAGTATGTGCAATCCCTGGGATCGAACCCATGACCTTGGCATTGCTAGTGCCATGCTCTAACCACTGAGCTACAGGAAAGATTCCTGTAGCTCAGGTTTAATTAAGTCAACAGTAAATTGTAAGGCTCCTACAGTAAATGCTGTATTGTCTTATATTTGTTTTATTTTTCCAGTTGTGAAATCCAACCATCTGATGTAACGTAGTTAGCCTACTTTGAGTATTTCCATTTTATGCAACTTTACACATTAATAGTAAATTAATAATTAATAAATTTAAGATCATCATGTTTGCAGCGAACAATACATTTCAGATCTAGTGCAGTAATAGTAATAATAGTATCACTCCACTAGGTCTGAACTGAAATATATTGTACGTTTTAATGGATCACGCTACAAACATAAGGATCTTATAATACATGATGCATTGCTGTGTCCGTTATCGCATAATTCACACTTTTGGACACTTTTGCTTTAACGGACATTAGACAAAACTGCAAAATCAAGCTGTTATATTCATATATTGTCCAACATTCCCAATTTTTCTGATGCATGTCCTTAATTTAATTTCATATGTTGTATTAATTCAGTGTTTATAATTCTAATACTTGAACTTCAAAGAATTTTAACCCAAACTGACAGGGTTTCAAGAGAGCAAAAAGGTTTTCTGAAAAAAGTGGAAGGCTTACACAAAGTCTGTAAAATGAACTGTTAAAAGGATTTGATGATCACTAGTGATAGTATTTTATTCTGCGTTTTCATCACTCAGGTTGGATTTCAGCTTTAATGTATGTTTTTTTAACAAAGCAGCTGATATTGCCATAGAAACTAGTGGACTGCCAAGTCGCTTTCACCACAAAATGGCGGAAAACGCAGGGCTGCTGCTGGGCTCCGGTGTTGCAATGGAACGTTCTATTGAGTGTCGCTTCTTGTTAGTGTATATTCTTTGTTAGTAGAGACTCCAAGACCTGAAATGGGTGTGTCAGACAAAGGAGAGATACAAAATATGCAGTGTTGGGGGGGCCTCCAGGAGCGTGGTTGGGAACCACTGGTCTAGTGTGTCCCAGGCCTTATCGGCATTAACTTTTCCAGATGCATCCGGATGCAGTAGCATTTAACAAATACGATGCGTTTTCGACTAGCTCTAATGAGGTTTCTGTAATTGGATCACATTTTGGAACCCATATTTAGCACAATTCAATCACAAACCAGGCATAAATTACACCTCTGACACAAAATATCACAACATTTTGGAAAAAGAAAGAAGACTTTCCAGACCTGAGCTAAGTCTCTCCTTCTGGTTTTCAGGGTGTTGGTTCTGATGGTGACTGGCCGGTGAATTTCATTGGCCTCAAGAAAATCAATCAGCTGAAATTGAAAATTGTATTTGCATATCAATCAACATACAAAACCTTTCCAAAGTTTTACAAAGAATTATTTTCTGATATAGATGTACTGCCAATTCATATAGAGGTGGAGGGGATGTGACCATCCACCGCTTCAGACATTGGCAGACAGTTGCTTTATCCTGTTAGCATAGCCACACACCTTGTGAGGAAGCAGGTGGGTGGTACTAAAACAGGAAGCATCTAACACTTCAGCAATTTAACTTGTAATAAAAGCTATCATACCAAGTTTCTCATCATCACAGACTAAAAAGCAAGAGCACATATAAGCACACACCTCAGAGAGAGGGAAAAGGTCCATGAGTTTGCTGATGAGGAACTCGTTGTAGCTGTAATAGGTGCAGAGGTCAGAGCGCAGCAGAGAGAGATACTCCGATCTCTCCTTGCCCTCCTCTCTCTTCTCACTGAAGTGAGACAGCACATCCACATTATCTTTGATCCTCTGATGGATGGTCTGTAGGTCCATCAGTAAAAGACCTACATACATGTGAGATGAAGGGTTAAAATGCACCTCTAGATCAAATCATCTGTAGTTTGAGGACATAATAAAGTTGGACTCACCCTCCTTGGCTCTCTCCGCTGCAGCAGGGAGTTTGAATTGTTCCGACTCGTGAAAATTTGCCTGAACAGTATCCTCTTCCTCCTCATCATCATCATCTTTCTTTAAATCATCCTTTTCCTCTTCTTCGTCGTCGTCGTCATCATCATCATCCTCTGGTTTCATGCTTGCTTGTTTTTTCTGTTTTTTTGCAGCTTTCTCTATTGGCAGAAGCTGACAGGGCAAAGGATGATGGGACACAATAAGCAATTGGCCATGTTTAGAATTCTATGCTGACTTTTTTTAAATATATATAGTATAGAACAGTATGTAACGATAGACATTTCAAACAGCAGTCTGTCATAACCTCTCTACGTTGTATACTTCTGAAGAAAATTATTATTTTGCATTTTAAAACCAATTTTGATTGCTTAAATCTTGGCTATCTGATTAAATAAGTCAAGAAAGAGATGTTAAAAATTGCTCTTGATATCACTTGCAGTCTAATCACATGGAAAGTCAAGCACACTCCACTGTGGGATACAGTATTTTGTGCTCCAAACTTCACTTTAAAAAAAAAAGTAGGACATCCAGATGTTTAATGGAGAAATTTTACATACTGTACGAAAGTAGTATGCTACTGATTTCCTTTCATACCTCTTCTCCATCACTGTCTTGTTCACCCCCTTCATCAGCACCATAGTCATCCACCATCTCTTCATCATCATCCTCCTCTTCCTCCTCCATTCCCTTGTGATCCAAGCCTTTTACAACATCTTCATCATCATCATCATCTTCCCATTGGCTGTCGCTGTCCTCATCTTCCTCGCATTGTTCAATCTTTCGTTTCCTCTGTGCTGGTTTGAGCCATTCATTATTCTCATCTGAGAATCCTGCAATAAATGTGAATTAATTTACAAACTGAATAAACATTGTTACTCCATTTTATTTTTTTATTTTCAAACCTTTATGTACCTTTTTTGGGCTTTTCCTCTTGTTTGGGTTCTTTGGTCACTTGAGTTCTCTTTACAGCTCTGTCAAAATGAAATATTATTAAAAATAATAATAATATTAGACAAGTTATCATTAGAAAGCCAAGAAAAAAGGTCCCCCACTAAACAAAAAAAGAATTTTACCGTTTTCTTGCTCTGCTTGAAAGTTTTTTGGGCCCATCATCTATGAATAGAAGTTCCATTGTTAAAAGTTATATGACGCATTGTAATAACGTTATGAATATATATTAATATAATGAATAACAACACAAAGGAAAAAAAAATAAAAAAATCACTCCAAGTATGAGAGTTTGGCGATTTACCATCAACCAAAAACTTGGACAGCTCAGTTTCTGCTCCCTTCTGTTTCCTGGCCTTGCGTCCAGGTCCTCTTTTCACCTTAATGGTGGGATCCAACCTCCTGCCCATGATTGACACCTACAAAGTTGTTCTGGGGTAACAATAAAAGTAATTAATTGAACAGATTTTTCCAGAAATAAAAAACAAAACAAAAAACATGTTAATTATAAGGTTAGAAGCACATAAACCAGTCCGGCGTGTGGGTTGCCATGCCCCATGTGGCTTTCATACTGTATGATAACTCTTTAATGATAACATTTTTATCTGCACAATTCAAAGCTATCCTTGTTTTAAAATAGATGTCTGGCTTGTAATCGTGACAAACACAAGTTTTACTTGGATAACTGGCTGTTTGAGTGTCAGATAGGAGCGTGATTCGACTTCCACAGATTAACACAGGTTATGCTAACATTCATAAGGCCAATAACATGCAGGCCCATTGTGTTTATAATACTGCAGTAAATTCAATACCATGTTTAGATAGTATACATTAGGTTGTATTCTGCGCAACATTCACTAGCACGCTGCAAACCATGAGACTAGCTTACAAGCGATTAAGACGCAAACAAATAGTAACTGTAAACCCAACAGATACTCACTGTTTAACGAAAGCAAGTTCTTGCGATTATCCCGATCTTCTCTAGAACACTCCGAGAAATTTTAGTTTTAATTTACTAAAGTTGCCAGAGTACATGTGCCTCGCTCATGCTGCCGTGAACTAGCGCACATGTGACTTCAGCTGCACACGTTGGATTTCCGGAAGTTGTTAGCGATGCCCGATTGATGAACGATTCATTCTTCGGAGTCGGATCTTTTCTAAATCCGTCAAAAAAAAAAAAAATTATTTGTATTTTTCAGGTAAACCGAGGTTTAAATTAATTTAATTTAATAGCCGAACAACACAAACACACACACGAAACAGTTTTAATAACAAGCATTTATTATTTATTTAAATACTAGCCAAAAAGATGTAAATGAAGATCTTTATTTAAAAACGTTTTTCTTTTTTATTGAAGTATAACAAAAATATTACAAATTTACAAAACAAATTGGCATACAACTTACATTCAAAGACATCAATATTAAGAGAGGCTTAACATAGAATACAAAAAAAGTCTTTAAAAAAAACCATATTAATAAATATAGATTAAACACATTTTAATAAATTATATTTATCAAATAAATCAAAACAAAATTCCAGCTTTTTTGTTTTTAACAAAGTTTTTGAGTATGTCTCAAATCATTCTTAAATACTGTAAACAAGGGGGGGGGGTGTAAATAAATCTACATTTCTGAATAAAACTCTTAGCTAACAAAAGTAAAATATTAGTCAAAAAAATTTATTTAAAAACTAAACCAGCAGCGAGTGGGTTTTGACGTAAAAGAGTCACCGTTTTTGAACCGGTTCTGTTTGAAAGAATCGATTCGCGTAAATGAATCAGACACCCGATTACTACTTCCGTCGCGCACATTCTGCGAAAGCAATTCGCTACTTGAAGCTGTCGGAGAGCTTCAACTCAAGAGAGCTGGCAACTTTTGCAAACTAAAACTTCGGAATTTGCATAAATACAACTGCCCCTTCAGCCACTGCCATGGAGGACGAATGGGAGGAGGAGGAGCAGCTGGTTGTGGCGGAACTGTCTGGAATGATCAGCTCTGATCTACTCTCCAGTCGGCAGAGCACCTGTAAGATAGTGGACATTGACAGCGAGCAGCCCATGCTGCAGGTGGGCCGGTATCTGTTCGCTGGAGAATACGAGGACGCCATCGGCACATGTGTGATTTTTGAAGAGGATGGTGCAGACTCTAAACCAGCCCTTAAATACAAATGCCACACAATGAAGAAACTGATGCTGCAGCGGACGTTTCTGTCCGAGAGGAAAGAGGACGAGCCCGTCTCTAACCGCATAGAGGTGCTGGCCCTCCACGATGAAGAGTCGTTCGGCAGGAAGAGCGCAGTTTGTCACTACCTGGATCCGATAGACACAGAGAAATCGGTGCTGGATGAACCTAAAGATTGCGATGACCCAGAGATGAGCGACGAATCAGCGGATGAAGTTGAAGAGACTGAGGCTGACGCGGGAGCCACGCTTTTGGACAACTCCTCTGAGGAGACGATGAACGCCAGCAGCTCTTCTGTGCTGACGGCTGTACAAGAAGGGGACGATGGCTCTTGAAAGACTGCTTGATTTCTGACGATGTACATTCTGCGATATGCTTTCTGGTTTTGTATAAAAAGGTTTGTATAAATAAAAGTTTTGTATTTTGTAGTCCGGTATGGATATTTGTCCTATTTCCATATTATGTTTTATAACTGTTATAAATAATAGTTGCATAAATAATTCTATGCACAACAGATCTATCTATCTATCTATCTATCTATCTATCTATCTATCTATCTATCTATCTATCTATCTATCTATCTATCTATCTATCATTGTTACTTATTTGATATTACACACCTTATTGTTCTAAGACTTTCATTTTTTTAACTTTATTTAGTGTGTTATGTTGCTGTTAGAGCATAAACAACATCTGCAATTTATGCCGGACTGCTTCACAAAAGAGGGTCAATTCAACGCTGGATTTGCACAAAAGGTTAACATGACGGCACATGCTAGTCGATGATTTGAAACAACTCCACAGCAACTACACACATTTATCCTCTAACCATTCAGAAATGTTCATTCTATAAGTTGTAACTTCTTCCTGAATCTCTCNTCTAAGACTTTCATTTTTTTAACTTTAGTTAGTGTGTAATGTTGCTGTTAGAGCATAAACAACATCTGCAATATTACCATGCTGTCATTTTATGCCGGACTGCTTCACAAAAGAGGGTCAATTCAACGCTGGATTTGCACAAAAGGTTAACATGACGGCACATGCTAGTCGATGATTTGAAACAACTCCACAGCAACTACACACATTTATCCTCTAACCATTCAGAAATGTTCATTCTATAAGTTGTAACTTCTTCCTGAATCTCTCCATCGGTGTCCGACTCCGGTTTGAACAATGAAAAGCTGAACACCGTTATTGACAATCGTCATTTTGGCTGCGTGAGATTCTCCACTTTTGTTGTTGTTGAGCAACTGAGCTGTTAAAGCTCCGCCTTCTCCTGGAAATGGGGCAGCAGCTCATTTGCATTTAAAGGGACACACACAAAACGGCGTGTTTTTGCTCTGACCATTTGACAAACTATAATAAATGATCTGCGGGGCAGTGGTGGAGTCTAGTTTTTTGTAGTGAGTATACTGTGATTTTCCCCTCCCAGCCTCATACTCGTCCCAGAGCAACACCCCATAAGCACCGCCACACTCACTAATGCATATACTGCATCTGATCTAGGCTACATGTAATTGAGAGCATTCTGAAAGACTGCTTATGTGTGTGTTATCAACATGTCAATTTATTATAAGCAACACAAGACTTTAACAGCCAATGACATTTACAGCTAGAGAGACTGGACTGATTTTCTACTGTTTAGTGTCAATCACCATCTAGCTCAGTCAGTTAAGAGCTACATTTAGCCATAGATGTTTGGAGCATGAATTTATCAGCTGGCAATTTTCAATGCCTATTTAAGAGTGAAAGTTGCAACTATTATTACACTCTAAAAAATGCTTGGTTAAAAACAACCCAAGTTGGGTTGAAAATGGACAAACCGAGCAATTGGGTTGTTTTAACCCAGTGGTTAGGTTAAATGTTTGCCCAACCTGCTGGGTAGTTTTATTTAACTTAACTATTGTGTAAAAAGTGCTGTATTGCTTGCTTAAAATGAACCCAAAATATGTTGGAAATTAATATTTATTAATATTAAATACAATAATTAAACAATAAACATTTATTAAATTGTTTATTAATAAATGTTCACATGCCCCTAGGAATAATGTGTCTGATTTTCAGTTTCCAACATATTTTGGGTTCATTTTAAAGGTGATAAAGAGGATGTTTTGTTTTATACATTTTTGCAATATTACTTGAAACTGTCTTTACTAACTGATAAAAGACTATTTATTAGGTGCACTGAAAGGAATATTATTAATATACATCATCTGTGCACAAGGTAGGGCCTTAAAAACATCAGCCAATCGGTTATGCGATCATCGTGTAAACGATTGGCCCTCTGGCTTGTCAATCACTGCCATGACGTTCCTTGTGAGAGACGCGCGGCTGCGCGCTCCAGTAACTTTCCACACTCCACAGGCGCCGCATGCAATGTTTTTGTCAGGAGACAGGAGTAACAACTGCAGATTATGAGTTACCTGCGGTGAGTCCGACATAAGCCGCGCACACACTTAACGATTGTAAGGCCGATTATGAATGTAAATTGATACTTATGACTGATCGCGCTCAAACGCGTCCAGTCAGAGCCAGTTGCGTTCAGTCTGCGATTACAGTCGGTGTTCAAATTCCATGTGAAAGTATATAAATCTGCTTCAGGAGCAGGAAACAATCGTTGTATGTTGAGCATAGTCTCAGAATGTTTTAGCTAGTCGTTAAATGTGTGCCCGGCTTAATAACAGCGAATGCCGGTGGTAAACACTCGTGTTCCAATATCTGTTGGGTTCCCTCGAAATGGAGGGGGGTTGTTCTTACGCATGCGCTCATTTAAAAAAATCAGTCGACGAAAAGATCCTCTGTACCATCTTTAAGCCATCCTTACAGTCATTTTAAACAATAGTTGGGTTAAATAAAACTACCCAGCAGGTTGGGCAAACATTTAACCAGTCGCTGGGTTTGTCCATTTTCAACCCAACTTGGGTTGTTTTTAATCCAGCATTTTCTAGAGAGTAACAATAATTGAAAGATGAGGTTTATCAGTATGTCACAATATCACCCTGTTTGCACTTTGTTTTCTGTTTTGCACCATTTCCTGCCAATCCGTCATCATAGTTATGCATTTAAATTTACTACCTTGCAATTCAATTTGATATCAGTTATTTTGGATATACTGTATATCAGGTACAGTGCATGGCAAATTTTCTCAAGAAAAGAATTATCTCAACTAATGCTGTACAATATACTTGGAAATCAGTTGTTACTACATTACTATTGAAGGTTAAAATGAAATTTGTATACAAACTGAAATTACACTTAAGGAAATTTTTATAATAATAAAGTTATAATAGGCCTACTAACTTATAAGGCCTGAAGTTAGTTTTGACAGGTTCAAAAAAATATGCAAATTATGGAGTTATGCAGTTAAGCAGTTAGCATTTGTACAATAATATTATGGTAACACTTTACAATAAGGTTCATTAGTTAACATTAGTTAATGTATTATCATGATCTAACCATGAGCAATACATTTGTTACTGTATTTGTTAGTCTTTGTTAACATTAGGTAATACAAATACAGCCGTTCATAGTTTGTTCATGTTATGTTACTAATGTTAACAAATACAACTCTTGATTTTAGTAATGTATTAGCAAATGATGAAATTAACATTAACAAAGATTAATTAATGCTGTGATTAATAGAAGTGAATTTCATTATTAGTTCATTTTACTGTAACTAATGTTAACTAATGAACCTTATTGTAAAGTGTTACCATAATAATAATAATAATAATGAAATCATATTTTGGCTTTTGTTTCAAAACAGAATAATTATTTTTTTGTAGCGCTTAACTGTAGATTTTCCTCTATTGAATTAGTTTAAGCAAGACAATTCTAGTGGTGTCATACTCTCCAGTATATTGTAAATTTAAATCTGCTGTCTGTAACTTTTCTTGGTTAAAAATTATCCAAAATACATTTTTGAGTATGTACATAACCAGCCAGTGTTCAAAACTCTCTCCTTACCTTAGCCCTATTCACAACGGTAAGCTTGTAATAATGTTTTACAATTTGGGTGGTACTGGTGCGTTTCCGCGGGAAATTCAAGCATGTCGCCTTTTGTCTTTGCGTCATTGCGTCACGTCTGTTTACATAAAGGAATCCCAGCTAGTAGGTTATATCGCATGTGAGGCAGAAGCCTTTTCTCACAGTAGCTGCAACTTATCACTTTGATGGCAGATTGTATGGTATGACAAATTAACGTTAGTGATTATTAGACTGTACAGAAATTGAAATCTACAGGTAATTCTAATACACACTATATACACGTCACGCAATGCTGATGTTGTTAACATTAACAATTTGAGAACAAAGTATAACAATAATAATAATTTGCACGGTGATATGAGCTGAGCTAAACTTGAGCTAAATTTCACACACCACATTGCTAGAACTGCCGATCTTGCAGATTTGCCTTGTACAACATCAGGAAGATCAGGCCATTCCTATCGGAACATGCTACACAACTTGTCATCCAAGCTCTTGTTCAATCCAGACTGGACTATTGTAATGCTCTCTTGGCCACTTACATCAAAGTTAAGGCACTGATGTTTCCTGTACCTAAACTCACTGCTTCAGACCTATACACCCTCCTGAAGCTTGTGTTCTGAAGGTGAACAGCGCCTTGTGGTGCCATCCCAAAGAGGCACAAAATCACTTTCACTGACCTTTACCTGGACTGTTCCCTGCATTTTTATAAATAATTTTTTAGTACATGTACATGGATGCTATGGAGCTACATGGAGCACATGGAGCTATACTGGTATACTAGGGGGTGTCTGTAAAATATCAGTACAAGGCAAATTCCTAAGCTGTGCCAAATAAAGATAACTTTATTGTATAGAAGCACACAATAATGATGCCATTAGCACAGTTTACAAACAAGTATATTTAATACAACTTTTATTGAACTGCTTTTGGACAACTAAAATGCATTTAGTACAAAATTAGTTGTTCCAATTGAACAGATTTTAAGTATACCAATTTACAGTGTGCCACAAATACATTTAGTTATACTAAAGTACATTTGAATAAATTGTGCTTAATTATACTATTTTTTCACTAGGGAAGGACTGACCAAAGCCAGCTTCCAGGCAAGTACAAGGCGTGGCGTTAAATTGTGTGGACACTGAAGCTGTGTGAAATCCACTGTCCACAGTAATTCCAAGATGCTTGTCTGAAACGTGGTCTGGCCTGGAAGAACGCAGTCCAAATGTAAGCCTCCAGTACATCCTGTCAGGCTGCAAGGTGGGGCTCACACAAGGCCACTATCAGTGGGACGCGATAATGTTCTGAGTAGGTTGGTGGAGATGTTGGAGGCACACAGACAGGATACAAGTAGAGGACAGTTGTCATCAGTGTCATCATGCAGGGGTGGAAGGGGAACGTCCCGGGGTTAAAGCCATAAACAGTCCCCGGGGTCCCTGGCTGATGACCCTGCAGCTGAGCTATAGACCATGGCCATAGGCTATAGCTGCCGAAGCAGGGGAACCTGCCAAATTTTGAGAGCATGATATTAAGGTCAAGAGGTGCCGAGAAGGCCTGAATCTATAAACAAAAACAAAAAACATCTTTTTCTTATGCTTACATTTCTTATGCTTCGGTTTCTTCAGTTTTAAACCAGTCATGATCCAAAATGGCCTGTAACGTCATCCGTGACTCTCCGTCATGAAGGCGCTCAAGAAGATCCAGGCATTCTGTAACGTTTTTTTTTAGAAGAGATCTGATTAATCATGTTTGATTGAGATATGTGGTTCATGTAAGGTATTGTTACCACTGCATTTGTTGCTGTTACTATGACATTCTCTGGATGCCCATGAACATTTATTCATTGCTAAACATTCATTGTCAATCTCCTGTGTTTTACTGTCACTCATGTCAGGGCTTTATATGTTTTTCAAGCAATGTCATTTCCATTTCGTACTTGTTATTGGTCTCACCTTTGGACACATGTGGTCTTATCCACGCCCCGGGGTTAAAGGCGTGAACCTTCCCCGGGGTCCCTGGCTGATGACCCTGCAGCTGAGCCATAGGCCCCGAGGAGGAGTTGCCGATGCAGGGGAACCTGGCAAATAATGAGAGCATGATATTAATTATGGTCAAGAGGTGCCAAAAAGGCCTCGATCTGTCAAAAAATATTCTTTTTGAATTTTTCTTATGCTTACTTTTCTTATGCTTTGGTTTTAAACCAGTCATGATCCAACATAGCCTGTAACGTCATCCGTGACTCTCCATCATGAAGGTGCTCAAAAAGATCCCGGCATTCTGTAAACGTTTTTTAGAAGAGATCTGATTAGTCATGTTTGATTGAGATATGTAGTTCATGTAAGGTAAGTTACCATGAAATACACTGCATTTGTTACTATGACTTTCTCTGGATGCCCACTAATAATTTGACAGTCACTCATGTCAGGGCTTTATATGTTTTTCAAGTAATGTCATTTCCATTTCATACTTGTTATTGGTGTCACCTTTGGACACGCATGGTATCCAAAACCAACAACTTATTCTTGGGACCAGCACATCCAGCAGTTTGCATATGTCGTCAGTTGTTGCCCATTCAGCGTACTTTCTGATTGCCCGAATTAATATAGGTTCGTCTTCTCCTGTAAGGAATACAGGCTCAGTGTTCAGTAAAACATCATCAGTGAACTGTAATAAATAAGTCATCAGTGAACTGTGCTTAAAAGGCCAACTCACGTCTTTCTTCGACGAGCAGTGCGTCTCCAAAGTCCATCAACTTTACTTGCAGGGTTTTTGTGCAGACAAGTATGATTTTCATATGCGTGTCATGATAAACACCACGACCCACGCAGTGCTGAAGAGCAACAATGAGCTCCCGAATGATGTGTTTCACCTCGGTTTCTATCAGGCCACTTCTGTTTCGTTGGACATACTCAAACAGGCTGATGTAGGAACGTGGATACTCCATAATCAAGATGTCTTGATCTTCCATGACAAGGTGATCATATAATTGTACGAGATGCTCGCTATTTGGAGGTTTTTGCACCATCAACATTGCAGCAGCCTCTTTACTTAAAGGTTTGGAATACCCAGGCTAAAGAAAATAAATTGACAAAAGGTTAGTTAACTCCTTACCGATCTCAAATCTCCTAACTAAAGGCCCGGGTACACTTTATTTTCCAGGTTTAGCTCCTTTCAAATTATACTCTAGGGCTGCCAAAGATGAAAGCTATGTGCTTTACAACTGATGTTTCTAGATTTCAATTATATCTTATACTGTCTACATACAAACTTATCAATTACTACATTAGAATTTAATAAAACATTTTATGAAGAATAAAGTTATTTCAACTTACCAATTCCAATAGTTTCTCAGGCCTAAATAAGTGTCAACGGGTTAACATGTACGACTGTGACATCAGGCATTACATTTACATTTATGCATTTGGCAGACGCTTTTATCCAAAGCGACTTACATTGCATTATACTATACATTTGTATCTGAGTATGTGCAATCCCTGGGATCGAACCCATGACCTTGGCATTGCTAGTGCCATGCTCTAACCACTGAGCTACAGGAAAGCATTAAAAATCCAATTATTTATTCATCCACCCCCGCATTGTGTTATAACCTGCGCATGTATGGGAGGAAAATAGTTTCAAATATTAACACTTACTGTATAGCTATATAGCTGCATAACTATAAAAATCACGTGAAGCTCTAAATCTGTGCAATATATATATATATATTAAAAAAAGCAGAGAAGTGATATGAACATTGCTTAACTTGTGCACTTGAGCACATAACTATTTGCTATAGATCAACATAACATCTGTTTTAGTGAAAAATAAAGAAATCAAAATACATCTTTGCATACAAAATAAATGTAAAGATGTATTTTTTCACCATTGCAAAGTTTTTATTCCCATTTTACACACAAAACATATGGTCAGGGCGTGTGGGCTGTTGGTAGCATTGTCTTATTTTTCACCGTGGTTTTGCTTTAAAATGTAAAATCAAACACACTTTCAGGTTTATCTGATGTCATACTGAAATACAGTGAATTTGTGTAAAATCCCGACTTTGTGCTTATCCACCGATCCTAATGGAAAATGAAGAAGCCTAAATGGATGATGTAAATTTACATAGCCCTGCATGACATGCAGAAAATATATACTATCGGCCTAAATGTCTCTCCTTTGTAATGTCAGTAATTTCATGCAGTCCTAAAAGTGGCACTGACTTATTTGCTGGATAAATTAAATACAATATAGCTAAATCTCAAACAGTGATCATTTATATCAGCAACATATTTCGTGATATCTCCCAGCCCTAAAACTGCTCAATATTAAAGCTTATTGACAATATGACTTTTTGTAAAGCTGCTTTGAAACTATGTGTATTGAGCGTTAGGGGCGGAGCGAGGTGGTGGCTTCTGGGGCTCAAGCCCCAAACGTTTTTTCAAAACTCTGACTGAAACACTACCAACATCCCTGACCGGCCATGCATTTGAATTGTGGTTCCCCAGTAGAATGTCCTTTGACTAAGAACTTGTACCCCTGATCATGGCCAAGTCATTTTATACAGATTTTATTCCCAAAGAATAAATGAGAAATGTTAAATAAGAAATGTAATAATGCATAGCAGGGCTTTATTCCTTGAGTGTGTATAGTCAGCAGGATACAAATGAATACAATAACAATGCATGACTTTCAACCTCTTGTTGAAACAGCTGTCAAAATGGATGGCGTGAAACATGACCAGCAGCCATATCACCCTGTAGCCCAAGACTGGTTGCTCACTGAAGCTAAGCAGGGCTGAGCCTGGTTAGTACCTGGATGGGAGACCTCCTGGGAAAACTAGGTTGCTGCTGGAAGAGGTGTTAGTGAGGCCAGCAGGGGGTGCTCACCCTGTGGTCTGTGTGGGTCCTAACGCCCCAGTATAGTGATGGGGACACTATCCTGTCAAAAAGCACCGTCCTTTGGATGAGACGTTAAACCGAGGTCCTGATTCTCTGTGGTCGTTAAAAATCCCAGGATGTCCTTTGAAAAGAGTAGGGGTGTAACCCTGACATCCTGGCCAGATTTGCCCATTGGCCTCTGTCTATCATGGCCTCCTAATCATCCCCATACACTGATTGGCTTCATCACCCTCCTCTCCACCAATCAGCTGGTGTGTGGTGGGCGTTCTGGCGCAATATGGCTGCCGTCGCATCATCCAGGTGGATGCATTGGTGGTGGTTGAGGAGATTCCCCCTACTATATGTAAAGCGCTTTGAGTACCCAGAAAAGCGCTATATAAATGTAACAAATTATTATTATTATTATTATGACTGTTTTGAAAGAACTTCAGTAGGAATGGTAATGTCAAGGTACTGGTTGTCTCTGCAACTTCATCATCTGCCTCGGAAATCTGAAACAATAAAACTACATATATGCAG
Organism: Anabarilius grahami; assembly: GCA_003731715.1. Taxonomy (NCBI): domain Eukaryota; kingdom Metazoa; phylum Chordata; class Actinopteri; order Cypriniformes; family Xenocyprididae; genus Anabarilius; species Anabarilius grahami. The sequence goes on from RJVU01029436.1 coordinate 2,390,379, forward strand.
CTTAAAACAAAAAAGATGAAACGTAAATGTCTCCAATGTATGCACGTCATTACATACCTCATTATCATCAGTTGAATGTGTGGTGGACAGGACATGACATACAGGTACAAACACAATGCTGTGACTGCTCTTTCCTATCATTATTTAATAATACTACAAGAGACCATGTGAAAAATATCCAAAAACATCACAATTTTATAATTGTCTGTTTATATACAACATCTCTCATCAGTCAAACAATTGTTATGCTTTCTATGGAGTTTATTAATCTAAAATCTTAACGTATGGTACAGTGCATTCGGAAAGTATTCACAGCGCTTCACTTTTTCCACATTTTGTTATGTTACAGCCTTATTCCAAAAGGGATTAAATTCATTATTTTCCTCAAAATTCTACAAACAATACCCCCTAATGACAACATGTAAGAAGTTTGTTTGAAATCTTTGCAAATTTATATAAAAAAAAATAATTATAATAAAAAAATCACATGTACATGTATTCACAGTCTTTGCCATGACACTCAAAATTGAGCTCAGGTGCATCCTGTTTCCACTGATCATCCTTGAGATGTTTCTACAACTTGATTGGTAAATTCAGTTGATAGGACATGATTTGGAAAGGCACACACCTGTCTATATAAGGTCTCACAGTTAACAGAGCATGTCAGAGCACAAACCAAGCCATGAAGTCCAAGCAATTGTCTGTAGACCTCCGAGACAGGATTGTATCGAGGCGAAGATTTGGGGAAGGGTACAGAAACATTTCTGCAGCACTGAAGGTCCCAATGAGCAAAGTGGCCTCCATCATCCGTAAATGGAAGAAGTTTGGAACCACCAGGACTCTTCCTAGAGTGGGCCATCCCGCCAAACCAAAGAATATACACTAACAAGAAGCGACACTCAATAGAACACTCCATTGCAACACCGGCGCCCAGCATCAGCCCTGCATTTCCACCATTTTGTGGTGAAAGCGATTCGGCATCCCACTAGTTTCTATGGCAATATCAGCTGCTTTGTTTAAAAAAAAAACTTACATTAAAGCTGAAATCCAACCTGAGTGATGAAAACACAGAATAAAATACTATCACTAGTGATCATCAAATCCTTTTAACAGTTTTTTTAACACACTTTGTGTTTAAGTCTTCCACTTTTTTCACAAAACCTTTGCTCTCTAGAAACCCAGTCAGTTTGGGTTAAAATTCTTTAAAAGGCTTATAAACACTGAATTATTACCAACATATAAAATTAATTAAGGACATGCATCAGAAAAATTGGGAATGTTGGACAATAAATATATGAATATAACAGCTTGATTTTGCAGTGCTGTCTAATGTCTGTTAAAGCAAAAGTGTCCAAAAGTGGGAATTATGTGATAACAGACACAGCAATGCATCATGTATTATAAGATCATTATGTTTGTAGCGTGATCCATTAAAACGTACAATATAGCCTATTTCAATTCAGGCTAGATATTATTACTATTAGCCTACTCCACTAGGTCTAAAATATATTGTTCGCTGCAAACATGGTGATCTTAAATGTATTAATTTACTATTAATAAATGTGTAAAGTTGCATAAAATGGAAATACTCAAAGTAGGCTAACTACGTTACCTCAGATGGTTGAATGGTTGGATTCCACAACTGGTAAAATAAAACATATATAAGACGATACAACATTTACTGTAGGAGCCTTACAATTTACTGGTGACTTAATTTAAAAAAACTGTTCTATTGCGCTTCTGATTTGGGATTGAAATTCGCCGATTTTGGGTGCGTAAGATGTGAAGGATTCTATGGTCCAGTTAGTATTTTCAGCCCATAAAGGCCGCGCTACCGGAGTACCACCAAGTGACTGTTACCCAGAAAGTATCAAAGTGTCGCCTCTTGGGTTCTATACTCTTTGGCCAAACTGAACGATCGGGGGAGAAGGGCCTCTGACAAAGCTCCAGCGTTACTCTGTGGAGAGAGGAGAAACTTCCAGAAGAACAACCATCTCTGCAGCACTCCACCAATCAGGCCTGTATGGTAGAGTGGCCAGGCGGAAGCCACTCCTCAGTAAAAGGCACATGACAGCCTGCCTGGAGTTTGCCAAAAGGCACCTGAAGGACTCTCAGACCATGAGAAACAAAATGTTCTGGTCTGATGAAACAAAGATTGAACTTTTTGGCCTGATTAGCAAGCCTCATGTCTGGAGGAAACCAGGCACCGCTCATCACCTGGACAATACCATCCCTACAGTGAAGCATGGTGGTGGCAGCATCATGCTGTGGGGATGTTTTTCAGCGTCAGGAACTGGGAGACTAGTCAGAATTGAGGGTAAGATGAATGCAGCAATGTACAGAGACATTCTTGATGAAAACCTGCTCCAGAGCGCTCTGGACCTCAGACTGGGGCAACGGTTCATCTTCCAACAGGACAACATCTCTAAGCACACAGCCAAGATCACAAAGGAGTGGCTACAGGACAACTCTGTGAATGTCCTTGAGGGGTCCAGCCAGAGCCCAGACTTGAACCCGATTGAACATCTCTGGAGAGATCTGAAAATGGCTGTGCAACGACGCTCCCCATCCAACCTGATGGAGCTTGAGAGGTCCTCCAAAGAAGAATGGGAGAAACTGCCCAAAAATAGGTGTGCCAAGCTTGAGGCTGTAATTGGTGCCAAAGGTGCTTCAACAAAGTATTGAGCAAAGGCTGTGAATACTTATGTACATGTGATTTAAAAAAAAAAATTTTTTAATAAATTTGCAAAGATTTGAAACAAACTTCTATGTATTTTTTTTGCGCATGTGAATTAGGTTTCACGCATGTGTGGATCATGTTTTTTGCATGAATTATTTATGAGTCTATTCTGGCTCCATAGTAGTCTTCTTGTCTTAGCAGCGCTCACACTACTACAAGTCATATACAGTCAAACCAAAATTTATTCAGACACCTTGAACATTTCATGCATACAGTATATTCAGCACAGCCAGACCCAGAGCCCGTTTCACCACCATCGACCGCAAAGAAGTCACATGAGCCTCCCACAGACCGAGCGGCACCACCTTCCATGACGAGTGAGCCAGAGCTCGAGGACAAGAGGTCAGAGTTTACCATCACCCTGGAAGCAGTGCCCCAGTGTGGATCTGACTAGGGGTGTTAGCCCGAGACATCAGCGGCCGAGGGAACTGAGATGGAGGACTGGCTGATAGACTTCGATAGGGACTTGTCAACTTCCACTCTATCCCACCTGCTATCTGAATCATCTGTATTATCCAAAGAGAACTTTGAGAACTGAGAATTATTTTTTGCTCTAACCTGTGTGGACTGTGTCATGATTACCGTTATCCTCTCAAGTCTCAAGCTCAGCCAGTCCTCCAGTCCCATCACTGCCGGATGCTTGCAGCCCTGTGCTGTCTCTGGGGAGTCCCTGTAATGACGTCGAGCCGCAAGTCGAGCAACTACCAGCAGCGCTTATCCAGGAGGATCCTTCGGCTCCGCCTCCGGCCTCAGGTTCCCTTTGCTCCATCTTCCAGTCGATCTGTCGGCTCCGTATTGGCTCCTCCCACCTTCGGCTCCACCAGAGACCCTCAGTCTAGTGGCTCCTCCAGGTTTCCTCATTCCACCGGCTCCACCTTGATCAGTCGTCACACCACTTCCGTCACAGACTTACAGGCCATCATCCCGAAATGATATGGATATGGAAATTGTTAGGCATTTAAAATATTAAAAGTATTCAAAATTATTTGTTAATCACTTGTACAGAGTATCTGTACTTTTAAGACTTTCTAAAACCTGCACAAAGATTAGTGTTAATGGTAACACCCTAAACCATAAAATAACTGTAAAAATTATGATTTCAACAACAGTTCAAATAATGATTGAACATTGCACTTTCTGCAACTAATGGTGATCGTTTTAGGCCAGTGATAAACTCTAAGATAAAATCCAAGAACTTTTTAAAAATTAATTTTCCAGGACAACAAGATTTTTCAGGACATTTTACATTTTCTCAAATTTTCCATGTGTTTTCCAGGACTGGAAAATTTGTCATCAATTTTCCAGGATGAGTGGGAACCCTGTTAGTTTATATTGACACTGTATCCTTTTTTTTTTTACCCACCATAGATGTATAAACCTGGGGAGAAACAAAATATAATGAACTAATCTAAATAATCTATTTTCATATTGTTTTTAAACAACATTTTGCTCTGCACCCTGTTGATGACCCTGGTTTGAAAACCTCTGATCTAGACAATGAAATATTTCAGAAAGGTTAATTTAATAACAGGGGAAAAAAATAGTAAATATAAATGAAGACTTCAGATGCAAAAGCCTCCAAGTGCCATCTGAAATTGTCTTCTAAAATGATAATTTTTTATCAGACTCCTATGTTTAAGTTCAGTAGTTTCACTTTAATGGCAATCAATAAGTCTTTTTCATTGCTATTAAAGTGAAATAACTGAACAATCATTTGAGCCTGATAAAAAATGATCATTTTAGAAGAAAATTTGGTAACACTTTACAATAAGGTTCATTACATTACAGGTACATTAGTTAACGTGAACTAATAATGAAGTGCACTTCTACAGCATTTATCGATCTTTGTAAATGTTAATTTCAACATTTACTAATACATTATTAAAGTCTTGTTAACATTAATGCACCATGAACATGAACAAACAATGAACAAATGTATTTTCATTAACTAACGTTAACGAAGATTAATAAATACAGTAACAAATGTATTGCTAATGTTTAGTTCATGTTAGTTAATACATTAACTAATGTTTAACTAATGAACCTTATTGTAAAGTGTTACCGAAAATGTCAGATGGCACTAAGAGGTTTTTGCAGTGGAACTCAAATATTACATGACTTTTATATTATAGCAGATTTCAGCTCACTGTTTAAGGGTATTAATTGCCAAGTTCTTTTCCTTTGTGAACTGAACTTATGAACATTTTAGACTCCTGAATGTAGAAATAACAGTGGTGTAATTTTGTGTTGCATGTGGAAAAAAAAAATGTCCCAAATAATAGAAAAACTACAAAAGCAACTTGCCAAAACGTACAGATGGCAAAAAAAAAAAAAAATCAGCAGTAGGAACTCATATGTTTAAATGCACTGAAAACTCAAATGAAACAAAACTGAGTGAGCCTGAGTCCTGTTAGCAAAGGTGCCAAGTGTGGACAAAGAACAAGCAAAAGAAAGAACAAACCCAGTAGGAAGAATCAACATCAAGCCGAGACAGAAAAAAAAAGACTAAATAACATCTAAAGCACAGTTCAGGATAAAGGAGGCTGAACACAAGAGGAAAGACTGTTTTTAAAGTTATGTAGACTCATAGTGAGAATAGAGAATATAAGGATAAAGCTGGAGTACAACATGGTTTTAAAAGAGAATTTTAAACATCCATCTTAGTGCTGAATATAAACCAGTTCATATTGTTGTTTATTGTAAGGAGAAAAAGTGTTGTTTTACATATCAGGAATAGATTTAAATGCAAATCTGGGTTTATTACTAATGTATAAACTTATACAAAAAGATTTTTTAAAGAGTATAACTGTTTGCTTCAGTGCGTGTTAAAATTGTTACAATTTTGACATGAAATGTTCTCCACTGTTGTGACGTCACAGAACAATTTTTGCTCAAAGGAATGAAACATACACACAGAATGCAATCCAAAGGTCTGTTCCTCAATCAGGCATAAACATGACAGTTCATAATAGTTTGGTTTTGTCATAACACTCCCCAGACCTCCTCAAACGCTGAACACATCTTGGCACAGGTCAGAGCTGCAGATAAAGGATAGTTACTGATGGACACCGTCTTCTCTGTGTAGTCGGCATTCACCTACGTCAGGATGGAGCGACAGAGTTTAGTATGCTGATTTACTTGAAAAAGCGATAACATAATTGACGTTTATGAAATAATTTTCTATGCATGGAGAGTATATTTCAGACTCACTGTTCCATGTGCAAATGCTCCAATGACAATAGCGGCAGGTCCATCTTTAGGGACGATTGTTCTGGGACATACAGCATCTCCTGCTTTGAACGATGTGGAAAATCGGGGGCATCCAGGTGGCAGGTGGTCCGACACTGGATTTCTAATGAGCTTCAACAAACGTTGAGAGCCATCAGCTGCTCTCACACTCATCTTGTGCAGGAGCTGGACTATAGGAGGACAAATAGTAGGAAATTAAACTTATTTTGAATTCGAGATACAGCATTACAGCCTTTTTTTGCATTACAAGGTAACACTATTTTTAGGTGTAGTCACATGTTCTTACAATAGTAGTAATAATTGTAAATTATGTATAATTACAAGTAACTAACCCTAAACATAACCCTATAGTAAATACATGTAGTTAATTCATATTATTTGTGTAATTACACTGTAACAACCTTAACTTTAAAATAGTGTAACCCATTACAATACTGATATTAGAGTCAATGTGCAAATGGAGCCTCCATGTAAATTTACCCATGAGTCCACAAAATCGTGCAAAGGTGCGAGGAATTCTTGTCTGTGGGTTGATCTCGATCAAAACGTTCTTCTCTGTGTGAATGTACACTTGCAGCAGTCCAGCTCTGTTCAAAGGACTGTCCAGCAACATCAGCAGGCACTGTGGGAAAACAGACATGACATTCAGAGGGAAGATATGGGACAAAAAAAAATAAAATCTCATGGTTTCAAACCAACACCAATGGTCAAAGTCATCAGAAAATCCTGAATCCAGAAAGATGGCTTGTTTTCTTCATTTAACTTCATCATGTATTCAAAACCTGCATACCATTTTGACCCCATGGAATGTAAGCTTAAAAAACAGTCATAACTTTGTATTTTCAAATAAAACCATATTGTATCTCATCAATAACTTAATGAGTAAATGTGCAAAAATGTTAGCGTGTTATTAACATATTATTACTAAATGTACCACTTTTAAAATTCTTTAAAATGTCAAACGTTACATTAACTACAGAAAAACACTAATACAAGAAATTTAAATTTTTAATATTCATAAACAAAATTTGAATACATATGAAATTTACAAGAACATAATCTGAGAATGAACAGTATCTACTTGAATTATTTTGAATTTAAAACCAATGACTGCTCAAAAAGTCCAAATTTATGAAACCTACTCAGTTTCAAACAAAACAATATCAGCATTACTCCAGCATGTTTCAAAACAGAAAATATTCATTTTACTTGCATAAACTTTCACTTTCAGATGAAAAGAATATCAATTTGTCATGCTGCATTGTTTATCAACAAAATTTTGTCCCAAATGTATGTGAGAGATATTGAAGATAGGATAAATATATATTACAAAAGTATTTTGAGACAAAAATCGAACCCATAAATGTTTTATGTGTGTATAAATGTTTTATATGTGTGTGTGTATATATATATATAATACAAAAGTTTGGAACCACTAAGATTTTTAATGTTTTTAAAAGAAGTTTCGTCTGCTCACCAAGGCTACATTTATTTAATTAAAAATACAGTAAAAAACAGTAATATTGTGAAATATTATTACAATTTAAAATAACTGTGTACTATTTAAATATATTTGACAAAGTAATTTATTCCTGTGATGCAAAGCTGAATTTTCAGCATCGTTACTCCAGTCTTCAGTGTCACATGATCCTTCAGAAATCATTCTAATATGATGATTTGAACATTTATAATGTTACAAAAGATTAGATTTCAGATAAACACTGTTCTTTTGAACTTTCTATTCGTCAAATAATGCTGAAAAAAAATATTGTACACAAATATTTAGTACAATTGTACACATTAAATGTTTCTTGAGCAGCAGATCAGCATATTAGAATGATTTCTGAAGGATCATGTGACACTGAAGACTGGAGTAATGATGCTGAAAATTCAGCTTTGCATCACAGGAATAAATTACTTTGTGAAATATATTCAAATAGAAAACAGTTATTTTAAATTGTAATAATATTTCACAATATTACTGTTTTTACTGTATTTTTAATTAAATAAATGTAGCTTTGGTGAGAAGACGAAACTTATTTTAAAAACATTAAACATCTTAGTGGTTCCAAACTTTTGGACTGTACTGTATATATATATATATATATATAGTCTACATAACTGACCACAACGCAAAATGTGTAACTTTATTAAAATAGATATCTTAAATAACTCTTTTAAAACTATGCTTTACTAAAACTATACAATTTGTATGCATCTCTTAAAAAAAAAAAAAAGAACGAACCTCAGTGCATTATGGGGTTAACATGGGCTTGGTAAGATGGGTAACATGGGTTTAGATCAGTAATTCTTAAAGTGTGGTCCGCGAAAAGATGACCTAAACTAGGCAAGTGTTTATAAAATCGTCACTTATTTAAGTAGATTTTTAATGTACTTACATTTACATTTATGCATTTGGCAGATGCTTTTATCCAAAGCGACTTACATTGCATTATACTATACATTTGTATTGGAGTATGTGCAATCCCTGGGATCGAACCCATGACCTTGGCATTGCTAGTGCCATGCTCTAACCACTGAGCTACAGGAGAACATGTACTTACAAAACAGTTCTTGCCATTCTGTTTTAATAACGTAAAAATGGATCGGAATCTGCCCTCAAAGTGCTCATGCCCTTCCCAACCACATACAACTGTGAAGTTGGGTTTTCCACACTGGTTGGTTTGAAAACAAAACAGCGCAACAGACTAAACGTGGAGCCTAGTATGAGACTGAAACTCTCCTCTTTGGAGCCAGACATTCAGAAACTGATGTGTGATAAGCAGCACCACCCGTCTCATTAATATTCACGTTAAGTTTTAGATGGAAATCTCAAAATCTAAAATCCACAGATCTATTAGTTTTGTAATGTACTAGTTTTTGTTTCATGTGTAAAATCCCAGTAATTTCAGTGATATTGGACATTAAGGGGAACATTCTTTTCAGCATTTTATTGTTACCATAGTTACAACCATAGACTGACCACCACCTCAGTTTTAAACTAATGGCTCTTTGGAATGGCATTAAGTGGGACCTAGGCTGTTACAGTATGTTTAATTGCAGTTTTTTTTTCCACATGTGCAGTTTGTTGTTCATATTAAGCTGCAACTCATTTCACATTTACTTTTTCAAATTTCCTCAGAAAAGAATTGGAAGATAAAGTGGTCCTTAGGCTGAAAAAGTTTGAGAAACACTGGTTTAGATGATGAAAACTAAATACATGAACGCGCATTTCAAACACAGATCAGATGACTTCACCTGATGCGTGATATCGGGGCGAATCTTTCCGGGGTCTCTTCCATTCTTCATTATCATATTCTTATGCTGATCACAGTTCAGCAACTCGAATGTCTTTCCAACCTGCACAGATATACGTTCATATTTAACTGTTTAAACATACGGTTATGACAACTATTAGTGGCAATCCAGTGAATAACACCTGCTCCAACACTTGAATGTTTCCATCTTTAGCGAGCCTCGTTGCCTTTTACCTTTACGGTTTCAAGCGTCGCTCCTTCTAAAACAACAACGAGACGCTTTTCCGTCATCTGATCGTGCAGACTACTTTGCTGTTTGGCCGGTTTTGGTTCATATTCATCTAAATGCTCCAGACCACGCTTTTCTCCAGCGCGTGCAGCCATGTTGACACAGAACCACGACACATCAAATGTACGTCACAACACGTTTGTTCAGAGTGGCGCACGCTGATGACGGTATCTGTGCATAGTTAATTATGTATTGTAAAATACTTGACCACCTATTAAATGACATTATTATGAATTTTTTATTTTATTTACCATTTTAAACGCCAAACATATCAAGAATTTTCGATTTTTTGCTAGTGTTATCAAAACAAACCCAGAAATGTTACAGTCGCTACACACCAGACAAGGACACATGCAAAAAACACCTCAACGTTTCTTTCAAATATAAGAGTGGCATTTATGATACATTCAAATCTCAGACCACAAACTGTATTTACACTAGAGAGAATAAAAGTACAAAATAATCATCATTAATGAATTACTGAATTGTAGTAACAAGTTTAACTGTGGTATTTATAATAAGACCATATAAAACCAGTGTAACTTTGTAAACAAACTAGGAAATACTACTGGCATAGGTGTTATAAAAATGCATGAGATTTCCTCCCTCCCCTAATATATTAGTTTGAATGAATCTACAACATTTCCCCCAAAATTCAATTTTGCTTTTAACTGTTCATCATACTGTACGTCACTTATCAAATGTGATAATATCGCCTAAATGTATATGTGACATTTCTAAACCCATTACTTATCCAGTGAATATAAAAAGGTTAATGATCTCTGGAATGACTTTCTCATATTTTCACTAAACATTGAGCAGCTCCAATGGTTCAATGGTCCCAAACCAGCTCCAACAGGTCTCAGTGGAGATGTGTTCCTCGCAGATTCAGTGCAGCGTTCGACCCTGACACATCTCATGAGGAGAGCTCTGAGATTTATTCAGGCAGGTCAGCGGTTTGGGGCAGAAGCCTGAGCTCGAACACAGGACAGTCACCAGGAAGGAAGGTTCAAAGGGCATGAACTTGCGGTAGGAGTCAGCGTCACACGTTACCTGTAACATTTGATTTGAATGTTAGATTAGCACACATGCTTGAGTGCCTGTGTAATTCTTTTTGTTCTCTGTACCTTAGTAAAGGATGCGAGGAACAGGTGAATGTAAGAGAGGCCTGATAGAGATGAGTCCGTTGGATGCCTTGTGAAGCTCATCTTATAAGCCTGTAAGGAACAAATATGGAATATAAAAGGTTGACAAAGACAAATGTTGGGTTCATTGCTAAATAACAGTGAAAAGAGTATTATTGTAGACAAGAGCAGAGGTTTTTTAAGTAGGGGGCCACAAGGAAGTGCTAGGGGTCTATTGAAATGTTTCAAGAATTTTTTTTTTTCAGTTTTAGTTTTAAAAATAATAAGATTAAAATAAATAAAAATTTGATTAAAATTAAAATTAATAAATAATAAATCTAACACCACTAAAGGAGTAGAAAAACAACAATTTGAACACGGTTTGTACAGACACTGTAAAATGAAATTCCAGGACATTTAAGCACTTCAAGCACTACTTTTTTGGCTTTCAAGGACTACAATCAGAGATCTCACTTATCAAAACAATATATTCAAGCACTTTAAGCACCTTATAAGAACCCTGTTAATAGTACTTAATACCCAGCTAACAAAATTATATTCTATGAAAATTTTTCTAACGTTCTTATTATATATGAAAATGTTATTTCTGAATGTTCTATGAACATCCAAAATGTCAAGTATTTTTTATTGTTTTAGAACCTTTTTTTTGGATATGCGAACATTAAAGGATTAGTTCACTTCGGCATTAAAATTTCCTGGTAATTTACTCACCCCCATATCATCCAAGATGTTTATGTCTTTCTTACTTCAGTTGAAAAGAAATTAAGGTTTTTGAGGAAAACATTCCAGGATTTTTCTCCATATAGTAGACTTCAATGGGGACCAACGGGTTAAAGGTCCAAATTGCAGTTTCAGTGCAGCCAAAAAAATAAAATAAAATCATATACAGGTCCTTCTCAAAAAATTTGCATATTGTGATAAAGTTCATTATTTTCCATAATGTAATGATAAAAATTAAACTTTCATATATTTTAGATTCATTGCACACCAACTGAAATATTTCAGGTCTTTTATTGTTTTAATACTGATGATTTTGGCATACAGCTCATGAAAACCCAAAATTCCTATCTCAAAAAATTAGCATAT
>RJVU01029436.1:2403491-2419097 GCA_003731715.1 Anabarilius grahami
ATACACTTTTTAATCACAAATGCTCATCTTGCACTGCTCTGCTCTGCGATCATCACATTGGAAAGGTCACGTGTGACGTAGGTGGAAGTACCGAGCAAGTCTTTACAAACTGAACATGCAAGGTCAAACGGGCTTTACAAAAAAAAGGTAAACCAACGATGTCGGGCGATTTTGAAGTTGGAGGAGAAAATGAGATGGAGTTTTTCACCCTACCCACGTTACTTCCGCCTACATCACACGTGACCTTTCCAACATGATTACGTAATGTGTGGCGCATCGCAGAGCTAGTGCAAGACAAGCATTTGTGGTTAAAAAGTATATAAGTTTTATTCTTTTTAGAAAATGACTTATCGTTTCGCTAGATAAGACCTTTATTCCTCGGCTGGGATCGTGTAGAGCCCTTTGAAGCTGCACTGAAACTGCAATTTGGAACAACTTCAAGCCATTGAAGTCCACTATATGGAGACAAATCCTAGAATGTTTTCCTCAAAAACCTTAATTTCTTTTCGACTGATGAAAGAAAGACAAACATCTTGGATGACATGGGGGTGAGTAAATTATCAGGAAATTTAATTCTTAAGTGACCTAATCCTTTAAGGGAACATTCTATTTTATAATTTTGCAGACATTATGAAAACGTTAGTTTTAAACATCCTCTAACATTCCGAAACAAGTAGTAACATAAAAAAAAAAAAAAAAATTCAAATTTTTTTTTCAATTCATTTTTGCACAATATAAATGGGGTGTTTTGTACAAGAAACTGCATAAGATGTCTGCTGAATTTTAGTATGGAGTGATCATATTTGGGGGTGGCATCTAAGATTGAAAACCCCTAGACTAGAGTAAGCTAACTTACATCCAGTGCCACCTGTAGAGCAGAGTACTGCACCCAAACCTCCTGCTGTTTAGAGGGGGGAAGGGAGAATGTGCCAGCCTCTCCCGAACCCTTGGTCACACTTAGATAATGAGACCACACGCACATACTCTCTGACTCTGGGTTGTCGGCCTGTGTGTGGACTAGTGACGAGAAACATAGAAGAGGATTAAAAACACTCAAAAACACATTACGCATGCATATTCATATTGAAATCCATACCGACTTACTATCAGGAAGCAGAAGGTGGAGAAGCTCTTTAGCAATCAGAGATCCCAGAGTCCCATAATTCAGTGCCCTAGAGAATATTATAATTCTATTATAATATTATAATCTCTCTCTTTCGATAGGTTAATTCATTCAAACAAATGTTATAATTAACTTTTCAAAAAGTTCTTTGCCTCCACGTCGTGCATTAAAATCGTTTAATGCACAGCTAGCTGTGGATTATCCCTCATGTAAACATTTTTATCTAACTTTCATACATTCATATTTATGCATCATACATCTTCAGCACATAAAAACTAGAATATTCTGTGTTTATGTTGTAAAAAGATACCTGGGATATGAAGAATGGAAGAAAGGCAAAACAAACATTCCAACAGGGATGATGATGACATTACCAGAGATGGATGGAGTGATAGACAAACTAGAGGAGAGGAAAGACAGAAATGTAAAATGGATGATGACTTAAAGTCAGCATGAAATGATTATCCACCCTATCCATTTTCAATATGCCTTTTATTGATTCATCCCTGTACGTTTCACTTTAATCAAATTGTCCTAACTTGATCTTCCAGTGAAATGACAGATTTTTCCAATCATTTAGTCCACTTAAACCCCGACCTTTTTTGCAATCAACCTCAAGCTCATATTCAAAGCTTCCTCCATCCCTTAAACAACCGATAGATAGATCCAAGTCCCAGCCCTACATTTTTTTTTTTCATTTGTTAATCCGTTTCACTCGTATGTATGCACAATACGGAAAAAAAGATGTCGCTCTATTACGTCGTGACTTTAATATCAGAATAGTGATAACCCAGTAAAAAAGGATATAAAAAACAAAAAGATGAGACTAAAAAGAATGATTCAGTACAGTACAGTACGCCACGCAATTTTTGTTGTGAATGGTACCCTAATTCCGAACCGTTCCATACCACTTTTTTGGGACCCTTCCATTGGGGTACCTAGCAGAATAGTACCAATATTACTGGTACCAAAAGGGAGGAGCTACACACTGCAGAATGTTGATTGGTTGATAGAATCGTCACTTGTGCGTGCTACAAAGGGAATAACCATTGCAACACAATGTGTATTTTTTTGCAGTTTTTCCTTGCAGCATTCAGCCTTTGCTAAAACAAAGCTGCTGTTTGTCCTCCATTGTTGTTTACTGTCACTTCATCTTCATGCGAGAATGATGTCGATCGCTACTTTCTGGCATACACCACGCCTATCAAGTAAGGGTACTGATGGCGGTGGAAACACAAGCTGGATCAGGGTTTACCGTCCCGATTCGTACTGGACTGTACTGAACTGAACCGTAACACTCGGTGGAAACAAGCCATTAGATAAATGTGAACTTAAAGGTGCAATATGAAAGGATTTTGCGAGTACCATGCTTTACCATGCCTCAGAGAAAAACACTATTTTGTGAAGTAGCTAACATAGCATAATCAGACGCAGCTTTATTTATAGTAACAGTAATACAGAATTTCCTCCATCATACAATACATTTTAAAATTAATTCCATGTCATTTATCAACACAAGCCATCCAATATTTAATACGATATTCTAAAATCAATCTATCTTACTGCAGTGTGTAACAAGTGTCTCACAGCAGCCGCCGAGCGAACGCACAGAGTAACATTTTAACATAATTTTCAACACACTCATATCTAATATGATAAACAGAGCTGTGTTACTTACTCATGACCGGAAAAGCGGAAGCGGCGCCGGCGACTGTGTCATAATAAAAGTTTCGCTGCTCGTGTGTTGCGCAATTGCTCCAGCGGCCTCGTTCAGCTCCCACAACACTCGGCCCTGCTCTGCTTCATACTACAGTAACATTAATAATCACATCCATGAACATGAGTTCTTCCCGAGTCCTATCCCAATTCTTTCCCACCGGCTGTTAGGTGAAGACCACATGTCCCAAGATTCCACACTCAAACTTGCCATCATCAAGCTACGCCTTTGTTTTGAATAGGCCTCTAGCGACCTCTAGCGGACAGAAAATATTACATAATGCACCTTTAATGTTAAGTTAATTAGAGATTTAGTTAATGTGAACTAAAATTTGACATTCAGATGAAATTAGTCTTTTGAAGGTAAACACTATTTGCATAATCCATAAATATGAAATAATATGTACTGCAAATAACAGGTCACATGAGCATTTTAATTTAATAATTTTGAGTTTTTCAAATGTTTATTTTGGGAAGAGGGAAATTAATTGATAAAAATAAAAGTATATTTTAAAAGTATATTAATTAAGAAATAAAAGTAAAACATTTTTGTAATATATAAATAAAATATTATAAATACATATTTTATATAAAAATAAATATTACAAATATAATAATAAAAAATAAATATATTTATATTACTGTTAAAAAAAAAAACTACACACAGTTCTATGTATAAAAACTGTGATTTTAAATAGATTACTATGAAAGAATATAAAAAACACATTTTTTTTTTCATATTTGACATTGTGACAAAACATTACCTTAAATTTCATTGCTAATATGCGAGCACTCACCCTTCAGTCCGTGTGCCGTGTGAGAGCAGTCTGCACCTGCTCTTCTGCTCCAGCACCAGCATCTGCAGGTAGTTGGAGAAAAAATCCTCCTCTTTCAAAACCATCTAGTGCAAAGAGGAAGAGAAACACAGCGAATGAAGAATATTTCATTCACTCATCCCACTACACTGATTGTCCATTTATGTATCTTCAAATGAAGCTACCTCTGCATAGAGATGGTTGAGTTCTGTATGACTGAGGTTATTTGTTTTAGTGGAAAGTCTTGGATTAAGAGATTTTATCTGTAAAAAACAAGATTATCAGAACAAAATCCATACGCAGTTTCATTTGGATATTGTTTTGAATATAATACACAACCTACCTTATTCAAAATTAAGCCTGATGATGTTTCGTCCCTCCAGCTCAGATCTGTTAGTTTCTTCTTGAGGGATGAATAAACATCATGAATCAACTCTTCAGCCTGGCAGAGAGAAAAATACACTTGTGTCATTGCTCTATTAAATACATGTCCGTGCATAATCAATCCTTTATTTCTTCATGAGTCCAACCAAAATGTACCTCTTTCTGTGCATGTCTTTCTCTAATTACATGACTGAGTAAGACATCAAATCCTCGCTCTGTCTGCTGAACACATCGCCACCAGCGTGGCATCTCCTAAAATCACAGACAGTGTAAGCGAATGAAATATATAATGCAGTCTGAACTGAAACTTCACTTCACACAAATAGGCTTTGTGAGGAATTAATTCAATGCCGACCCACCTCCTGCGTGTCTCCAGTCACAATGGAATAGTTTCTCATTGTTTGGAAGAACCTCGAGTCCAGCGCAGGTATGAGTGTTTGCAAAAGACTAAAGATCATGTACGTGTGAAGAGGACCGCTGCAGATTTATACACAGGCACATACGGACAAAAAACATTTGTATCATTTATCAAGATCTATCACATTTCAAGAAATTATGCCAAAAAGTGACTTACGTGCCCATCATCTCATGCTGGAATTGCCATTGGCTGATTGTCTGGGACATGTGGATAATGTACGGGAGATTGTGGACTAAAACAATATCTGATTGGCTGATAGGAAGAGGCTGAAATATGGCTTGTAGGCAAGCAAGCCAATCAATGGCTGAAGCCCGAGTCTGTGAGGCACAGGAAAAACAGCTCTGTCAGAACACAATTCAGTTATTATACTTTATTTGGGTTAATGACAATGTTAATTTTTTATCCAGATCTATTCTATGTACTCAAATATTCAATTTATTCACACAATAACTTGAATCACATCTTCTATGATGAGCATGTGTAATGTGTAAATGTGTGATACAACTGTCCTGATATTATAATGAAGAAAAAAATAAAGCCTAATTAAAAGAATGAAATTCTTGAAAGGAAACAATTTTGTAGTTTGGCCTAAACATTTATTAATATTTCTCAGATTTTTTTTTTTTTCAAAACTTCACTGCTTATTAATATATATATGTGGTCAACAAAATCATAGGTCCAGCCAACATTATTGTTATTGTTAATTAAAACTGAAATAAAATGTATGAAAGCTATTTAAAAAACAAAAAACTAATAAAAATGACAAAAGCATGTAACAAATTTACTAAAACTTTAAAATTATGACTGAAAATTAAAAATAAGCCATTTGAAAATATTATTAAATCCTATAATAATATACAAATAATACTAAAATAATATGACTCTGTGTGAAGGTCAATGAGTCTTTTAAAATACCACACGATTCAACCTTTTTATGACAAGGTTAGTTGTACTGTAATATAGTGCTGCTGCCCAAAATATTATGATATTTGTAAAAAAAAAATATATATATATATATATATATTAAAGACATTTTTGAATATAAGACTTGTAATAAGTTGTAAAGAAAATACTTTTTACTATTTACAGGTGCTGGTCATATAATTAGAATATCGTGAAAAAGGTCATTTTTTATTGTAAATTATTTAAAAAAAATGAAACTTTCATATATTCTAGATTCCCTACATGTAAAGTAAAACATTTCAAAAGTTTTTTTTTAATTTTGATGATTAGAGGGTACAGCTCATGAAAGTCCAAAATCCAGTATCTCAAAATATTAGAATATTTCCTAAGATCAATCAAAAAATTTATTTTCAAAACAGAAAAGTTCAAGTTCATTTGTACACTCAATACTTGGTCGGCAGCACATATTACAGCAAATGACTTGCTCCTAGCACATATTACAGCATCAGTGAAGTGTGGCATGGAAGTGATCAGCCTGTGGCACTGCTGAGGCACTATTGAGCCTTCAGATCATCTTATTATTGTTGGATCAACTGTTTCTCATCTTTCTCTTGAAAATATCCCATAGATTCAGGGGTCAGGCATGTTGGCTGGCCAATAAAACACAGTAATATCATGGTCAGCAAACCACTTGGAAGTGGTTTTTGCACTGTGGGCAGGTGCTAAAGTCCTGCTGGAAAAGGAAATCAGCATCTCCATAAAGCTTATGAGCAGATGGAAGCATAAAGTGCTCCAAAATCTCCTGGAAGATGGCTGCATTGACTTTGCACTTGATAAAACACAATGGACCAACACCAGCAGGCGTCACAGCCCTCCAAATCATTACTAACTTCAGAAAATTCCCACTAGACTTCAAGCAGCTTGGATTATGTGCCTCTCCAGTCTTCCTTCAGACTCTGGGACCATGATTTCAACATGAAATGCAAAATTTACTTTTATCTGAAAAGAGGACTTTTGATCACTGTTCACTGTCCAGTTCTTTTTCTCCTTAGCCCAGGTAAGATGCTTCTGACGTTGTTTCTGTTTCAGAAGTGGCTTGGTAGTCCTTTTCCTGAAGATTTCTGAGTGTGGTGACTCTTGATGCGCTGACTCTGGCTTCATTTGACTCATTGTGAAGCTCTCCCAAGTGTCTGAATCGGATTTACTTGACAGTATTCTCAAGCTTGTGGTCGTCTCTGTTGCTTGTGCACCTTTGCCTACCCAATTTCTTCCTTCTAGTCAACTTTGCATTTAATATGCTTTGATACATCACTCTGTAAACAGCCACCACATTCAGTAATGACCATCTGTGACTTACTCTCTTTGTGGAGGGTGTCAGTGATTGTCTCCTGGACCATTGCCAAGTCAGCAGTCTTCCCCATTAGTGTGGTTTCAAAGAACAAGAGATACCCGGAATTTATACTGTAGGGATGGTCATTTAATGAAACTCAAATGTAAATATTCTAATATTTTGAGATACTGGATTTTGGACTTTCATGAGCTGTACACTCTAATCAACAAATTAAAAAAAAAAAACTTTTGAAATGTTTTACTTTACATGTAGGGAATCTAGTATAAATTAAAGTTTCATTTTTAAAAATAATTTACAATGAAAAAATGAACTTTTTCACGATATTCTAATTATATGACCAGCACCTGTATATCACATGATATCTTGAGTCATTAAATTTAAGCTTGAAAAGGAATAATATTTTGAAAAAGGAATAAAAGTTTTTCCAAAAGCATATGAAACAAACATGAATACAAAGAATATTTCTTAAGAATGTTGCACGCCTGTTAACTCTCATTGTAGTGGAACACATAGTGTGCTTTTTATTGCTTTTTTCTCTATGACATATTATAGTAATCATCATAAATTATGTATTATTTGAAAGCTTAAACACTCAAAATTCCCCTCATTCTGTGAAAACAATTTGGAAATTGGACATTGCATTACTATGAAAACGGTTCTTTAAAACCTTTTAGCAGGCTCAATTTTTGGAACATAAACTTCAAATTTGGAACACAGCTTGGTTAGACATATGGCTTTGATTTTCTAGCAATTTTAGACTTAGCAACTTTTCTGTAAAATGTTCAGTACATTTGCTTAACAGTAAATTTCTATAAATTCACTTTCATTTTCTGAAGTGCTTTCACTTCAGCAATAATCTGCTGAAAGTCTTATTTAAAAAGAAACCAACCTTAAGTCTGCATTTCAAAGCATTGATGAAATACAAACATTTAAGTTCAGATCTATGCTCAAAACAGCTAAGAGGTTAAACTATAGATCTTTTTTTAGATTTTCCCTTTCTTATTTGTTAACCCATTTATTATATAACCCAATTTACACACAAACACACAGACCTGTAGCTCTTGGATGGTAATTCTGTGGTAGAGTAACTTCTGACTGAGGCGGTAGCGAAGAGGTGATGTGGCCACAGCGAGAGTTGTGGACAGAGATATGTAAAGACCACAGTGCTGAGTGGTTCCACTGGAGGGAACGCCCAAGAGGGCCAAATACTGACCACAGGACGAATAGAATGGACGCAAATACTGAGAAATAGGAACAACAAAAGAGATGTTACCAATATACCAAAGAACCCTGTATAATAATGAGCATTGGCCGCTAGTTATATGTGAAATCTGGTGCTAAGCTGAACAGGAAATACCTACCCGAGTACTAGCTTTGGATTTATGTGTCTCGCTATTCCAGTCAATAGGGAATTGAAAATGAGGCTCATCAATCTATGGAAATGTAAACAGCAATGTAAACACCCAACAAACACACTTAAAACTCATTAAAAAATGACTTGCAGCTTTATACAATATAAAAATGTATTTACAAAACAAAAATGTTTTGAAATCACTGCAATATGTGTTACATGGTCCATTTTTACATTACAGTACAAAATTAAATAAAAGTATAAAACTAAATTAATTCCTTAATTTCAATTATTAAATTGTCCTCTTTTTTATAGATGGTAATGAAATTGAAAGACTAACACCCGTTTAAGTGTTCAGCTACATCTAATTGTTTTGATAGCTTTTTATTTTTTTAGATTTGGAATATATTTTAAAATGCTATTATTGTAGAAATTGCCGTCTTGTTCAGTTTAGTATTATGTTAGGTTTTGTACTTAAGATTAAAGAGGTCATGAATTGAGAAATCAAATTTTCCTTGATCTTTTGACATGTAAAAGGTCACTGTACTATAAAAACATCTTCCTTAATAATCCAAAAACAGCTTTTACTGAAACCAAGCACCGAAAATGACTAGTTTGGGATTTCGTCACATTATGACCTCTGCAGAATCTAATTAACACATACTTCATCATCATTACATCTTTGGCCCCACCTACAGGCATGTTAGTGAGATGAGAAGAGAGATACAGGACCACTGGACTAAAAATAACATCATCTTCCAAAGGATCCTAATGCTAGGAAAGTGGTTATTTATTTTCAACTATGTGAATGTCTCAGTAGAGCATTATTTTGTTTGTTCTGTTAATTTCATTGTGGATTCTTCGGTAAATCAGTCGCAATTTCAGTACAGGCTTTGCAAACAGACTTTCAGTAAAGCCTAATGTAAGTAACCGTGTTACTTCTAATGTCTGATCTGCAATCAATGATTTCAGATAGTGATTCATGTACAGTCAGACGTTCTTTGTTCTCAAAATCGTTTATTGTCGTTTATGCATCCGTAAATCAAGCCAGTGACTAAACAGTCAACTTCACATCGTTTCTTGACTAATTGCGTCACATTAGTAGCATAAATCTAAAATTAGCCAATCACAGCAGTGGGCGTTTACACTGAAGTCTCACAGCAGACACGCCCATTAAAACGCCCATGTTCAAATCAGAGGCTAAACCCAGGGTAGAAATTAACCATTTATTTCTAAATAATGACATTTTTTGATGTAAAAATTATACTAACATTATAAGTGCACCTCAGGAAAAATAAAATATGAAACACCAAAACACACTCCAAACCCACGATCGGCAACCGGATTTTCGTTATATTTTGGCCGATCTCTATTCCGGACTTCCCACAAGCTGCATTGCAATCATTTCCCAAAATGTAATTTGTGTGGAAATATTACGAAGTCTGTAAACAGGACGTTAACACAGGCCAGAGACGGAACATGCTGAAGATGGGCGCAAAGAAGAGAACACAGAGACGCGGCAGCAGAGAAAATACTGTACCAGGCACAGCAAGCTCACTGTTCATGATGACCAAAATATTGGAAGAAAAATATAAATATATATTCAATTGGAGGTGGGGTTTTATATGAATGTATCTCTAAAGGAAACTGACTGTCTTCAGAAAAGTTGAGATGGCATTTTCTTTTCCTCTAACCTCCGTATAATGCCTGTTTATAAGCGCAGCACTGCTTTGTGTACAGCGATAACAAAAGGAAACACTATATTGCTGCTGTTCCATCTAATCTAAATAAAAAAAATATGCTAATGCTATGTGTGAAGCATCTTTGTTTGGATCATGATTAAATTCAGTGTTCTAATTTCAAATGGCTACAGATATTTTTGTTTAAGGTCAGTTTGGCCTGTTAATGCCAATTCACATTGCACAGATAAACACCAACAAACACGTTTGTTGGGTTTTGTCTGATCAGTGCGTTACCCTTGTTGGCGTCTGTTGGAGTTAGTTTTTACCTGACTGACCATGTTCAATCAGTGTTTGTTGGTGTCTGTTGGGGCAGTGTGAACATGACAGTTATTTTTTCATAAAATTTTAAATCCAATTGCCAACTTGTTTGTTGGTGTTTGTCTGTGTGGTGTCAATTGGCCTTTATAGAGCAAATAAACAACAAATATCAGAATCGAAATTAGAATCGGAAATGAAAAATCATGATCTGTGCATCCCTAGAGTATGTAAACATGCAAACTGACCTGTAATACAGTACATAGTATTTTGGTGGTGGTTGTGTCTGAGTGAGAAAAGAACTCATGTAAATTGAAAAATGTAGTCAGTGAATTCATTTTGTGTCAAAGCAATGGAAAATGATCCACAGTTTAGCCCACTTAAACTGCTTAATGCTCACTGTGTGAAGAGTTTTGAAAAAGTGACCTAAGCATTGAGAAATGGGTCCTAGCTATTATATATATATATATATTTTTTAAATTAGCATTAGTGATCACCTGTATGTAGTGTTTATTGGAAGCATTTTGCACTTCACCAGGGTCTGGCCCTACATACACATTGAAGAAAGGAAATGTGGAGTACTGGCTCATCAGCAGGGCGAGGGTGGTGTTAAAATCTTTCTGATTCCATCCACCTGATACTGCCCAGCCACCTAACTACACACAGAGAGAGAGGGAGAGAATAAAAAAAAAAAAAACATTCGAGCAAAATACATGATGCAACATAAGAGTTTTTTTGTACTTTCTCTTATCCTAAAAAGTGTGTGTACCTGCTGGAGTAGTGTGAGGAAGCGTTCTGGACCCACTTTCTCTGGGGATTCTGCATCCATGCAGGTCTTGAAGAACTTCTTTGCCTTCTGTTCTGCAGCACTCATAGAAACACCCTCCTCAGGAGACTCTGATCACACAGAGATCATACAGATTGAAATAACCAATACTTCGGTACATTATGTCACGTCGATCAAAATATATTATACGAGTTGAAATATTCTTACCTCCCAAAACATCTAGACCAGGGGTTCTCAACTCTGGCCTTTGAGATCCACTTTCCTGCAGAGTTCAGCTCCAACCCTACTCAAACACACCTGAACCAGCTAATCAAGGTCTTCAGGATTCCTAGAAAGTTACAGGCAAGTGAGTTTGATCAAGGTTTTAGCTAAACTCTGCAGGAAAGTGAACCTCGAGGGCCAGAGGTGAGAACTCCTGATCTAGACATTAATTCATTGCATAAGTCAAGGGTGTCAAACTCAGTTCCTGGAGGGCCACTGTCCTGCAGAGTTCAGGTGCGTTCACGCCATGTTGTAATTACCGTAAATACGAGATTTCAACTTCAGCGTTCACGTCCTCGTAGAGCTCGTAATTACAGCTTGTGAAATGGGAATATTCTGAGAGCTCCTACTTGTACCATGTTACCGCTGTACTACCTGACCTCTACAGATTCATTTAGGCATTGATAGTGTTGCCATAGAAACACAAAATTCCCAGTCTGGGGATGTGAACAGCTCCAAATAGAAAGTCACATGTTGTTTTTTTTCAAGACTACGGTAATTACGACATGGCATGAACACAGCATTTAGCTCCAACCCTAATTAAACACACCTGAACCAGCTAATCAAGGTCTTCAGGATTACTAGAGACTTCCAGGCAGGAGTTTTGGAGGTGGTTGGAGCTAAACTCTGCAGGACAGTAGCTCTCCAGGAGTGGAGTCTGACACACGTGGCATTAAATGCAAAAAGGTTGTCATAATCTGTCAAGCATATTTTCCATACATTTCTATTTGACTTTTTTTTGTAAATGTGTCCTGAATTGATGAATTGCTCTCAGGTGAATCTTGATTTTCACCATTTCAGGGGAATGTGTGAAGCGTTAGATTTTTCCCACGCTGCATTGCAAGGGAAGATGTGGATGAGAATCTGTGGCCTGACAGACCGGGACATCAGGAGGTGTAGAAAGACTTCACTGTAATTCCCATTTAGTTCTGCATGTACAGTTCTGCCTACGGGGCATTTTACCTTTCTCATTTTGTATTGCTGTAATCACAAATACGTTGTACTGCAATGTGTTGACAAACAAACAGTAAAAGCATAAATGCGAATCCTGTCCAGTCTCTTGCAATCAATATCCCACATACAGTATGCGTAACTTTGTACTATTGAAATGGATACATGCCAAACAGAACAAGTGTGCATTTTCATTCGTCATCAAAACCGTAGCCATAATTTACATCAGGAAATGGGTAGTTGACAAATAGGCAGTAAAAAATGCTTTTTTTTTTAAAAAAACACCATTTTTTTGAAAAGTGAAGTCTGATGTTTGAGAAAATACATTTTTACTGAACTGTACCGTAAATGTGTCCTATGGTGTGACATAGCAAAAATTAAGAAAAAAACTCTTAATAATATACAAATAGCATGAGAGAGATTTATCTTCATTGTTAGACACTTATTTTCATATAGTGCTATTTATTTAATATGAAATTATGAAAAACATTATTTTTTCCCCACGACATGTTGGACTTGTTGGACATTTTCAATAAATACGAGACAAAGTTTGCAGTCAACTGTTCAAAACTGCTGAAAATGATCACTAAAGGGACATAGGACATCACACTAAAGGACAGAAATGGTAGTTATTGCATTAAAGAGAGTGAGGGGTATTACAACCTTGAATGTGTCAAAGAAGAAAGAATCTTTTTTTAATGTAATTCATTTGTTTGTTAAAGAAGAAATAACATTTCAATTTTTTTGCATCATCAACCATTTAAAAAATGGCCATTTATGGCTGCTCTTTTCAATTATATTTACTTTGCGTCCTTTTCTAGGATCCCTGTTCATTTTCTCCCTATACTTCCGTGTCTTCTCCCTCCCACTAATTTCTCTCCCTCAATTCTTTCTCTCAAAAACAAGTAGTATCACATTTTATGCTGATTTTCATGACACTTTATAACAGTACAAATTTTCTGTAAAACATTAGAATTTTTTTATTCAGTGTAATTATTGTATTTAAGAACACTGAAAATGATCAAAAAAAGACTAAAAAGGAGTTGAACAAATCTTATTTAAATATTTAAAATGCTTCTTAAAGAGACCTTGTCCTCTTGTGTGACATCTTTGTCCTCCGGCGTGACAGTACAGGTGTCACACCTGTGGACATTATATCTGTCACGCCATAGGATGTTTCAGCCTTTAGAGTCAGTTAATGACCTTACTATTCATAGCTAACATGTCATCAGCAGTTAGCAAGACACATTTGCATAATTTTCCATGATTATTTAGTTTAACATTCTTTTAAATAAAAAAATATAATTTAGGGGTGTCACACCAAAGGACAAGAAAACTTAACACTTTTATAGTGGTTCCAAAAAAGTTAAATATTTAAACAATTCTGAGACAAAAACTAACCATGTGCACATGTCATGGGTATCGGTAACATGACCTTGAATGGGGTCCTTCAAATAATTAAATTTGTCCCTGGAATTGCTCGGTTTAATATCAGGATATGGCGTCACACCAGAGGACATAGTTTTCAGTGACAAAATATATCAAGATCATACGCTTTTAGAAATATATGGATGAAAAAAAGGATTGCCATTTACTAAAATAGACACTTGTAAAATTATGCCTGAGGTATTTATTAACATTTTTAGGCTTTTCTTATTAATTTATAAAAGTTGTAATTTATTGAACCATGCTTGAGACAGTCACACAATAGGACAATTTTGAGATTTGGCTCAAAAATGTAAAAAATCTATTAACAAAGAAGTTTTTTTAACAACAGGTCCATGTAAAACAAAGAAATGTTTAACCATTTACTGCATTTTAAATGATGACAATACTAATTACATTCATTTTTTTCATGTGTGACAGTGAATATGCCATGTAAAGTCAACAACCCAAATACTGACAAAGTTCACTGCTATATTAAGCATCTTGTTTGTGAACAAAGACACAAGGACTTGTCATTCTGATGGCAATGATTTGTTCAGTAGCATAAATATTTACATTTAACTTTTGAGAGATGGAGCAAGGACTTGGAGCAATTTACAGGCTTTTGCAGGTAATCCACTGTGTGGTGCTGTTTGTACGAATTCTTTCAAAAATGCACTTAGTGGTTTGCAAATGTTGAGGATGATTCAAGAATTGTACCAAAGACAAATTTTGAATGTAGGCAAAGTCTTGCTTGATAATTGAAAAAAGTCAAGCCTTGGACAGAGGGAAAGAGAAAACGATAAAACTAACAATTATAGAATGATAGACACATAGAGCAATGCATTGACAGACAGACAGACAGACAGACAGACAGACAGACAGACAGACAGACAGACAGACAGATAGACAGACAGATAGACAGACAGACAGACAGACAGATAGATAGATAGATAGATAGATAGATAGATAGATAGATTCTGTTTTAGGTACAAAAAAATTTAGTGGAATTTCACTCACCTAGTATTTCTTTAATGGCTTTCATTAAAGCAGTCTGTCTGTCTGGAAATTTATCTAGCCGTCCATCACTTTTTCCTTGAACATCTGCCTCTCTTCTCATCCTCACTAGTCCACTCATGCTCACTTCTCGTTTTTTGTCCAGTTCTCCATTGTCTTCATTGGAGAACCCACTGACTCTCTGTCTCCTCTTGTTGGTGGAAGATCCACCTGCTCCACAGGCATATAGGAAGTAGTCACAGGGGCGAGAAAAGGGATCCATGTCAAGAGAAAAATGCTCTGAGGCTCTTAGACAGGCGGGAGAAAGGCAAGGAGGAGCAGCTGAAACACAAGAGATAGAAATCACAACCACTGTAACCAATGAAATTAAACTATACCAAAATAAAGGCCTAGTTCCATAAGCTTGTACCTGATTTCCACTGTGATTCCTTTTGCAGGTGGGAATAGATAGCCAAACCTAACGTAGTTGCAAAGAGAGAGAAGGCAAAGAGGACCAATAAGAGACTGCAGTACTTGTTGCAGCCCATTGGATTTGGCTCATCAGAACGAGGCTGTTCCTCTGGTGTCGTGACCATTTCCTGTGGGTACATGATGAGATGAACGTTACCACAATTTGCTATTTAAAACGTGTAATTAAACGTCAGACACAAGACTGAAATTTCCCTTAAGAAAAAAATATATATCCAAGTCAGAATATGGATAACTGCTTTTTATATAGTGACGTGACGTGACGTGACGTGACGTGACATACAGCGCGCGCGCCTCCACAAATTGAGTGCGCGCCGCGCGCACAGTTGTTTACGAGAGTAAAGACTACGCTCTTTGGTAAAGTTAGGACAAATCAGGCAATTTTATTCAACTTTGTCTTTGATAGAAGAATGTATTTTTTCTGAGGTGACAACGAATACATGGCTTTTATAAAAAATGTATAAAAAAGAGCGAGCGGGAAAACACGGAGCGGATTAGCGGAATCAGTGGATCTCTAACACAGCGCTTTTTAGGGAATTTTGTTGAAGGGAGAGGAGGGGGCGAGAGGGGCAAACTTTCTTAGTAAAGACGAAATGCCGGCAGTTAGGTTTTTAGTTAAGAAGAGACGCGGATTCACAT
>RJVU01029436.1:2419151-2432645 GCA_003731715.1 Anabarilius grahami
TACAGTAGATATATAAAACAATTCACAGAGGTCACTATTATCAAACCAGCAGCTTTGCGTTTATGAACGCTGCGAATTCACGTGACCTGTATGCGAAATGTGCTACATTGGGAACATTATGCTACTTTGGTAACTTTTTCGCGCGGGTCCCACGAATTAAAATGGCTGCATTTCACACGTGAAATTTCGCAACGCAGCGATAAATTTGACCGCACATTAAAGAAGCGTCGATTTCAGTTTACTCAAGAGCCATGGACGACGGTACTAAATTTCACACCGCCTATTCTTGTGATTGACCAATCAGAATCAAGTATCCCAGCGAGCCGTGTAATAGAACAGCATCATGAACTTATATCGCAACAACCCGAGCATTGTGTTGGTGGCGGACAGTGAACCAGGAGTCTTAACTACACCACACCACTCATTATATAGGCCTACTAGAGACCTTTCTGATATTTAAAGCAAAACGTTCCCATTTATGCAACAACTTAAATGCATATACAGCACAGACACGTGCAAGGTGGTGCTTATGTGGGTGACTAGAGTTTGAATCTGATTCATGGCATTCCCTGATCCCAGCCCACCTTCTTCTGTCATTTCCTGTGACTACCACTGTCATATTAATACAACTGGCTAAAGCCCAAAAAATGAAAAATTGGGTATATCTTGAAAGCCTCACCTGATGAACAGCTGGGTTCTCGTCCATCTTGTTCTTCTTTTGTGGCCGTTTGATCAGAATTCTTCCAACATGTTGGTCATCCAGCGAAGCTTTCTATTTCGTCACACCGTTCCTCTTTCTATCTCTCCCTCCGTCAGCCACAAGTCATCCAACTACTATCTTCCTTCATCACGTTCTCCGTTCACTCTTTCACTGACTGATAAACATGTAATGACCTGGCTTCCCACAAGACCCTTCTCTTTTACACATACATAAATGGGGCATTTCTGGATGCATTTCCTGAGCTTCACAATTTCTTAAATTTATGAGGGCCAGATGATGATTTTGCTCCAAAATCCATCAATTGGATCAAGTCACCCAAGTTAAACTTGGGGAAAACACAAACACTAAATGGAAAAAAAGCTGCAAGTATATTTTTAAAGCTTCATCAGTGTAGGAAGTGTCATAGTTAATATTCATAAATATTCACATTTTTACATACACAGACGTCGACACTCCTGACTATCAGTGACGTGTGTGAAGCTGGTGCGGGCTGATAAGAATTGAGGGGGTGTGAGAGGAGCAAAACCACAAAAGAGCACGTCACACATTGCGTGGGAACGAACATGTTTGGAAGCCGTCACATGGTGAAAACGTAAACGCAGACACACCATCAAAAATACACCTTACTATAAGAAGAAAATTAAACTGAAAAAGATGGGAAACAAACATCCAATGAAAGATAAAACTAAAAAAGTCATTTTATAGTTTTATTAGTTCAGAATACAGTACAAATGTGGAAGAAAAACAATGATAGCAAAAATAACACGTTGGCATACTTTCAACAGTAAACATACACACATTCACATATTAAGAGAGAAAATTAGATGTCGCGTTTACAAAAAAAGTAATGTTAAATGGTAAATACATGGAGGCTAAACACGAGTGTTCAAATGGTCCTTACTGAATTCAGCAGTATTGTGATACCAGCATGAAAATGAGGCAACCGTGAAACATGTATAAAAACACTGTAATAACAATAACAACAAATCATGCATAACGTGTTAGATTTGGTCATGTTATATTTTCATAACTGGAGCCATTGTTTCATTCGATTGCATCAAATACTAGAATTTCTTGGACATAATATAGTCAAGGGATGAGGCCAAGAAGAGAAACACACAGAGGTTCATAGATAAAATGAATGTTTCTGAGCTATGTAAAATAGATGCAATATTCAATATACTATGAGTGCTACCTTAAAGCCAAAATGAGTGGTCTTAGACAGTAGTTGCTATCGTAAACACAAATGAGCTAAAACGTCAATGTTGGAAAACTGGAATTCTGTGCATTAATCACGGGGAATGGTGACTGTTAAAAATGAAATATTTCTGAGAAACATTTAAGAGTTCAGTTTGCTCAGAATCAAGTTAGTTTGTCTACAGTAATACTGTTGGTTTTTACCAAAAACTAGTTTTGTGATGTTGAATTTTGCTGAATATAACCAAGAGGCTCTAGTTAAAGATATTCTGAAGCTTTCTGTGTAGATAATACTATCTTCTACACAATCCAGACGGTTTTAAAAAAAAGCTTTAGCTACGCTGTCAGACTTATTACAATATTAACAAAAGGCTCAGTGATTGATGTTCTTTTCTTTGGAAATACTTAATTGTCAAATCTACCAATTGTGCAATATATGGAATGAAAAACAACTGAACGGATACTGGCATGATAATCAATGCAAATTTACTTAACTGTATCATCACATATTTTGTTCAACATGTTTTAGGGCAAAACCAATGTGCTTTTTTGTTCATTTACAGGTAAGCAGTTCTATAAGTAAAGCATGCATCTTTCCCTGCCTTTGTTTTTGCTTGTTTTACATTTGTTGTGACTACAAATTCACAAAAAGCCCTTCTCATCAACTACAATGTATGTTTCGGAAAAGCCTTATTGAAAGTGCATGGATGGCTGTGGATATACAAACTATACGTCTTGCCTCAGTAGTCAGCTGTGGTACAATTTATGGATGTTCTGAGTTTTTTTTTAAAGGCATGCTGGGAGTTGTACGTCTCGCTGAACTGCGCGGTTCAAACGGCAGTGCAGTACATTACCTCTGCACAGAGTCAGCCACTACAGTAAAAATTCAAGCCACAAAAAAAAAAAAAAATCCTAAAATCACTTCTCTGACACCTTACATATCAAACAACCTAGGGGTAAAAATTGTGTCGTATGTAACTGTCAACATGGAGGCACTAACGTTAGCTCGCACACATCAGGACCTAGCAGAAAGACGCCAGGACAAACAGGGCAAGCTATGGGCTGGGCTCTGAATAAGGCCATTCAGAAAAAGCAGCAGAGCTTTGTCGAGAAAAGGCTGAGGAAACATGAGGAAAACGAGAATGCGAAACAGAAGAGAGAATTACAACACATACATTTTCAAAGCTGAGCCAATTATGTGTCTTAAATTTGGTTTAGGTTTTGTATAAGTTTCCACCGATCACTGCTTGGCCTGCTTGGCACGTTGGGCGTGGCACTTCATGCACAGAATTCTGCCATCCAATGGGTAGCAGCCATCAGCGTCTGCCTCGATGGAAAGAGGACGAGCACAATCCTGCAATGAACGAGCAATTTCTTATTTTAAAACATGACTCTTCTAATTTGAGGCTAGAACAAATAGGTAAAGATAAAAGGAATAGTCTTTGTACCTCACATCGGTAGCACTTCAGGTGAAAGTTCTTCTCTAAAGCAACAACCCTGATGGTCTCTTCACTTCCAGGGTCAGGAACAATCGGCTCATTGCAGCTTACGCAAAGTGGAGAGAAACGGCTGAGAAACAGAAAAAGGAGAGAGGGTAAGGTAAAACATTGACAGTAAGGTCTCATTTTTTAACATTAGTTAATGTATTAACTAACATGTACTAACAATGAGCAATACACTTGTTACATCTTTGTTGTATAATTAGTTAATAAAAATACAATACTTCATGTTAGTTCACAGTGCATTAACTGTGCAATAACAGCTTTTGATTTTAAAAATGCATCAGTAAATGTTGAAATTAACATTAAAAACGGGTAACAAAACAGTATAGAAAAAAATACTATGGAAGTCAATGGTGCCCATCAACTGTTTGGTAACAAATTTTAATATTACATAACATTTATATAATTTAATATCACTTTATATATCAACTTCATGTTTCAAGTGTTAATTTCTATTAAAATATATGATACTATTAAAATACTATTAAACTTTTTTGCTATATGACCATTTCTTTTACAATACATTAATTGTTTTATTTTTGTGTATAGATTTTGTTCTCTTATCCTAGTCAAACTTTCAATCTTAAAATATGAAAATTCATCATAACATGACAAAAAAAAACATGATAACACAAAGTGAAATATTCATAAACCATTTTGATATACAGTACAGTCCAAAAGTTTGGAACCACTAAGATTTTTAATGTTTTTAAAAGAAGTTTCGTCTGCTCACCAAGGCTACATTTATTTAATTAAAATACAGTAAAAAAACAGTAATATTGTGAAATATTATTACAATTTAAAATAACTGTTTTCTATTTGAATAAATTTCACAAAGTAATTTATTCCTGTGATGGCAAGCTGAATTTTCAGCATCATTACTCCAGTCTTCAGTGTCACATGATCCTTCAGAAATCATTCTAATATGCTGATTTGCTGCTCAAGAAACATTTATGATTATTTTCAATGTTGAAAACAGTTGTGTACTTTTTTTTTCAGGATTCCTTGATGAATAGAAAGTTCAAAAGAACAGCATTTATCTGAAATACAAAGCTTCTGTAGCATTATACACTACCGTTCAAAAGTTTGGGGTCAGTAAGAATTTTTATTTTTATTTTTTTGAAAAGAAATTAAAGAAATGAATACTTTTATTCAGCAAGGATGCATTAAATCAATCAAAAGTGGCAGTAAAGACATTTATAATGTTACAAAAGATTAGATTTCAGATAAACACTGTTCTTTTGAACTTTCTATTCATCAAATAATCCTGAAAAAAAATATTGTACACAAATATTTTGTACAATTGTACACATTAAATGTTTCTTGAGCAGCAGATCAGCATATTAGAATGATTTCTGAAGGATCATGTGACACTGAAGACTGGAGTAATGATGCTGAAAATTCAGCTTTGCATCACAGGAATAAATTACTTTGTCAAATATATTCAAATAGAAAACAGTTATTTTAAATTGTAATAATATTTCACAATATTACTGTTTTTACTGTATTTTTAATTAAATAAATGTAGCCTTGGTGAGCAGACGAAACTTCTTTTAAAAACATTAAAAATCTTAGTGGTTCCAAACTTTTGGACTGTACTGTATATTGTGTGGGAATGATTTATATACAGTTTTTATACAAATTATAAAAATGCCCAAGTTGTGGAGTCCATCACAAACTATTTGGTAACACTTTATTTTAGAGTGTCATTGTTACACGTTACTGTAGTAATAACTATAAATTATGCATAATTACATGCAATTAACCAAACCCTCATCCTAACCCTAACTCTATAGTAAGTACATTAATTATACGTTAATTATTATTACTCAGTACTTAAATGTACTATAATTACACTGTAATACTGACACCTTAAAATAAAGTGTAACCAACTATTTTGCCCCCAAAAATTTCTCTCAAAAGTACTTTATAAGGATGCAAAAAGCATGTTAAATAAAAAACTAAGTTATTGCTTGTGAACAAAAAATGTGCGTATCATTTTCCAGTCAAGCTGTTATTAAATTAATGAAAATACTATTTAAGTGTGTATTTAGGATACATAAAAAGCGGTTACACTTTATTTGAAGGTGTCCGTGTTGCAGTGTAATTATACATTTAAGTAATAAGAATTAACTACATGTACTTACTATAGGGTTAAAGTTAGGAATAGGGTGTGGTTTAGGGTTAGTTGCTAGCAATTATGCACAGTTTATAGTAATTACCATAGTTACTACATGTAATGTGTAAGAAGAACACTGTAAAATAAAGTGTTACCTAAAAAGCTAACTAAGAAATGCCTTAGCAAGACAAAAAGTGTCTGAAATTAAGATTTCAAAACTAACCCCACTTTAAATAAATTAACTTTGAAACTTGTGATGCAAGGACGTTTCATTTTACATTGCTAAAAGTGTCCTTAGTGGAAGAAATCCCCATATAAAATACCACTTTTTTGTTCATTTCATTGATAACTGATTATTATTTAATAATTAGTTAAAATAATTAGGATAATTAGTTAAAAATGCTCTAGAATATACCAGTACAACTGAGTGCTTTGATTGGTCTGTGATTAGCGTGATGGCTCACCGATGGTAATCTTTGACACAGTAGGGGTTGTTGTTGTCATCGGTGATGAATGGAGCGCCCTCCAGTGTGCAGCTGCAGGTAGTGCAGCGGAAACAGTGGGAATGGAAACACTGGCCCACCGCCTTCAGGACGCGATCTGTGATCCGCTCCCCACAGCGGGAACACACAGTCAGAGAACTCTGGAAACACACAATCACACCCAAAGACAAACGGTAAGAAAATGTAATGGAAAAAAAGTCCCAACATGTCCATAAAGTCTGTAATATGGATAACATTGACTGATCTGATACCAAAAAAGGTGATGTGTCAATTCTAAAAATGAAAACTGTGTCTAAATGTGTCCATCTCACCATGTAGCAGTCCTCACACTGAGGCGTGCCGTTGTGGTCGTAGAACTGCATGCCCTGCAGGGGGCGCTGGCAGGTCATGCAGCAGAAACAATGTGAGTGGAAGAGTTTCTCCATCGCTCTTACTGCTGGCTGAGATCTAGATAGAGCTTCTCCACATTTACCACACACTTCTGAAAGGAAAAATGTGTTTATATTAGGAAAGAGAAATAGAGATTGGGGATAATGAGAGATTTATGAGATAAAGAGAAGTTCATTATGGAGCAGCAAACACAGAGATAGTCTGCAGGGTGATAATTGGGTGACTGGAGAGGTTGTACTATTGTACTCTAAACGTCTCAGTTCAACAGCACAGCCTCACTAACTGATCCTAAGCCCCACCTTAAAAGCATTCCTGACCAGTCCTACCTTAGCAACTGTTGCCATATAGAGCCGATTTTTAACGATAACTTGTATACCTTTAAAGACAGACCTATGAGCTACAAGGTTTATTGATGCTATATGCTTTTGTTAAAGCCATCAGCCAGCATTACTTTAATATTTAAAAAAAAAAAATCATCTTTAACAGTGAAATTCTTGGTGAAAGACTACATTACTTTTAAAAGTAACTTTCCCCAACACTGATTACAATTTTAAATATTTTCTATTTTAATAAATTTAAAAATGTAAATTATTCTTGTGATAAAGCTAAATTTTCATCTTTGCAAAGGGTCAACACAACAAGCCGGGCAATAAAGAACTAAATCAATCTATGACCAAGAATATATCAGACTTAAAAAAAAAAACATAAAACACAGAACATGAATGCACAAATCAAACTGTTTATTTCTGAAAAAAAAAGTATTTTTAGTTTTCACCTGTACACGCATCTAAGCTACTAAGAAACCTAAAAAAAAACAAAAAACAAACCTCAATGCTGACAAAAACAGAGTGAGATCATTACAACACTCATCCAGAGAGATCCAGACACGGGAGAGGTGAAGCACCGTGGTGTTTAGACACTGATAATAGAGTAATAAACTAAGATAGAGAAGCTACATTGAGCTAAACACCTACACAGACAGATAAAGAGAGAGCGAGACAGAAAAAGAGCAAAAGAAGCCTGGGACCACTGCACAGTGAATGTTTATCACAGCTTGTCTGCTGTGTGTTAAACAAGAGCCATATGGATGTCTGGGACTAAGGCTTAAATTACCATCAAAACCATGAAAATCACTGAAATTAGAACAGATGAAAAAGACCAATCAAATCTTAAGGGTGTGGGTGTGTACACAAGGATAGGTGGAGACGTGGAGTCCAGTTTGTGTGTAGGTGAGGTCATAGTGTGTTTGTGTACCTGTAGCTGGAGAGGTGATCACAGGAGGATGCTTGTCCATGTCTTTGATAAAGTCCTTAGTCATTTTCTCCAGCTCTTCTACCTCCCGCATAGTGAGAGGAGCTCCACCAGAACCAGACACCTAAAAAAACAACAGCATATGTTTGCCATTTTCCAGAAATGTCTCAGACATTCAGACATTTTAGTTTTATGATGTCATTTTTTGGCACTTCTTAAATAATGTAAACGTCTGAAAAACGTCCATTGATTTACATTGATGAATGTTCAGTATTCAAAATGTAACCAATCACCATGAGTAACTGTAATATTTGCATATGAACTGCTATGTTCTCTTGAAATGTGACTGGTCTTTTCTTACATCTACTTAACCATCTATAGCTGCCTTTACTCCGCACAGACAATGTTGCATTATGTCGACTGCTCCACACAGATCACAGTAAAAAAGATTATGCAGAATATATGCATATGCAAAAACTAAAACCTAAGCTGCCCCAAAACTATAAAACTATAAACCAGGGTTCCTCAAATCCAGGCCATGGTCCTGCAGTTTACTTCACTCACTTACCTGCAATTTTCTAGTAACTCTGGTGTTTGATTAGGGTTGGAACTAAACTCTGCAGGGCAGTGGCCCTCCAGGACCGGATTTGAGGAACCCTGCTATAAACACTATACTTCAACATAAGCTTTAAGTGTGCTTTATTTTTATTTATGATTTTATTTATCTTATGACTTACTGTACCATTCAAAATGTTTTTGAAAGACGTCTATTATGCTCACCAAGCAGAATATGTAGTAAAAACTACAGTAAAAACAGTAATATTGTGAAATATTAATGCAATTTAAAATAATTGTTTTCTATTTTATATATATTTTTAAATATAATGTATTCCTGCGATAGCAAAGCTGAATTTTCAGCATCATTTCTCCAGTCTTCGGTGTCACATGATCCTTCAGAAATCATTCTAATATGCTGATTTGATGCTGAAGAATACAATTATTATTAGTGTTTTTTTGTGGAAATTATAAAACATTATTATAGATAAAATGAAGCATTTATTTGAAATAGTCTTTTCTGAATAAATCTTATTGACCCCGAACTTTAGAACTTTTGTACATTGACAAAATGTTTGCCATTTCAAATCTGTTTATGATGTAACATATCATGTGCTGTGATTGTCACGCTAAATTTAAGTCAGCATTTCATATACCAAACTAATATAAGAGTTTGGTATATGAAGCCTTAAACTTAAAGGGCTAGTTCACCCAAAACTGAATCACTCATTAATTACTCACCCTCATGTCGTTCCAAACCCGCAAGACCTTCGTTCATCTTCAGAACACAAATGAAGATACGGATTTGGAACGACATAAGGGTGAGTAATTAATGACAGAATTTTCATTTTTGGATGAACTATCCCTTTAAGCTTACCAAAACTGTAAAACTAGTCTTACTTCAGGAAATATACATTTATTTCCACAGTTACTAGCATTCATTTTAAGATTATTTTTTTGCCTTGTTACCTTATATTACTTTACGTTAGCTTTATTTAAATTACTGCATCACATTATAATCTAAGGCGCACCCACCTTTGGTGGAACAGTGTTTCCTGCTGGTCTGCTGAATGATGAGATGGGTGACTTCTTAGGTGCAGCAGCAGAAGGCGGAGCAAAGCTCTGCTGACTGCCAATGGGAGATGTTTCAGAGTGATTGAAAGCAGGTGTGGGGGCGGGAATATTCACTGGTGGAGCAACAGGGGCAGGAGGAGGGGCAGGAGGAGCGGCAGGAGGAGGTGGGGGGAAAGAGCTTTGGGCAGGGGTTTTAACGGCATGGTTAAACACTCTTGCACCTCCAGAAGGTGCAGGGCTAACTGTTTTGGAACCAAAATTTGAATTCAACTGACTGGGAGGGAAGTTGGTCTTTGGAGCAACAGCTGGGCCTTTAGCCAGTGACTGTACAGGAGCGGGGACAGAGACTGTGCTCTGATTGGCCGGCCGTGTTCGGGCACGGAGCTCCTCAGCCCAAGGGGCGGGGGGAGGACGATCCTGCAGCTCAGGAGGGGGCAGAAAGGAAAGGGCGGGCTTAGGGGCGGTTGGTGGTGGTGCTACTGGCTTCGGAGCTGGTGCTGATGAAAACTGGCTTGGCAACTGAGCAAACAAACACACACAGAAGTACGTCATACATCAGATGGGGAAAAGGGAACTTAAAAGGCTTACAAAATCTCTCAATTGTGGAATCAGAATGTTGCAAGATTAAGATTGTGAAAAATAATTGTTCCTCTATTATCCAGTTATTAGTCATGGGAACTTAAGCTAAAACAAAATGCTAAGGGTTTCTTCACCCAAAGATTAGTGGATTATTATTTATTTTTACTTTCCTTATTTAACAATTACTTTATTTGTGAAAAATACTATAAAAGGATTACAGAATCAAGAAGGATGTCTGCATCAAGTTCAAATTATATGTTTTCATATTGATTCATTTTCAAATTATATATTCTTAATTTAGTAAATACTATGTAAATAAATATTTTATTTGCAGAATGTGTTATTTACTGTTTTTTAGTGTGATATATATATATATAAATAAAAGCAAATATTGGTCATTGGCCACCCTAGAAATCCCTAAAATATCGGCATCCGTCATCAAAAAATTAAAAGAGCAGCTCTACCAAAAAATAAGAGAGCATGAACATTAGTCAAAACATCTCCTTTTGTGTTCTTCTAAAGAAAGTTAGCCTTGGAATAGCATTAGGGTGAGTAAATACTGACAGGATTTTAATTTCGGGTGAACTATTCCATTAAAGTTGAAAGATTAAAGGGAAATAAACTGAATCCTGAAGGTCAAGATTAAAACGTCAGAGGTTAAAGGTTGTATGTTTACCTTTGGGTTGAAAGGTCCACTAGTCTCCATCTCTGATAACATATCGGTCAAAGAGCCCAGCTGCCTGTCAAAACTGGTCTGTTTCTCGAACAGTCTCTATGGAGAACAAAATGAGAGAAATTGTGGGAGAGAGAAATTTAGGGAAAAAAAGATGAGACAAGATGAGGAGGAGAGGTTGGAGAGGATGTGGTTTAGGAGAGGAGAACGACAAGAAAGGGTGAATCAGCCATGAAATCAGATGTAGTGTTGGAAAGAGTGCGAGAGTATATAAATGTGAGGCAATTAAAGGGTGGGATAGAGTACAAAACAATAAAAAAGGAATATGTGAAAGAGAAAATGACAGGGTCAGAGCTGAAAAACAATACAAAGAACATTAAACATGTGAAGAACAGATATAAAAAAAAGGATGAAGAAAATGGTGCCTTTTGAGAAGTGTTTGTAGATTATAATTAATGCCTAGTTAAAGTCATTTGATCAAATTATATGAGAAAATAAAAGGGCAGAATGTGCGTGTGAATGAATCCACAAAGCTTGTAGAAATTTGGAAGAGCTGAGAAAGAAACAAATTACAGTCTTGCTCTCAGAAAACCACAGCACTGTTCAATCACTACACAATCTTCAAAGAAGCAGCGTGCATTTTCTATAGTTTCCATCCAAAGTTGCGAACATCGCATAAAAAAAAATTGTGATTAAAGCACCATTTCCATGCCATGTGTTCAAGAGAACAAAATTGTTACTTCCTGGAAAATTGGCGCAAAATATCTGTAATAAAAATGAAAGTTGCTGCAACTGGAGACGCCACTGTGGCCATTTTTTCATATATCATAAACGCCCCAAAGCTCGAAAATCAAACGCGGAAGCGGACACCTGGTGTTTGGGAACGCAATCGTGTTATACAGTTCTGGGAGGTCATTATACCAAATCATTTATGACGACTCATGATGGCTCAGGCATTTCAGAATGACCAAAGAAACATTTAAGATGTTTTGTAATGAAATTGGTCCATTTGTTAGTCCACTTATCCATTCACATTCAAGCAAAAGTTTTTTGTTGTGCATCAAGGGATTTATTTGGTAAATGGGTTTCCATCATAGCTTATGTGCATGTCTTCTTATCAGATAAAAAAAAATAAAAAATATGCGCCACAATTGAGCCCATGCGTTTTTTTATGCACATTTTTAGAACTAACGCGCATCTTTGCGTTTCCATCCAGTGCTGTTTTTTTATGTGATAACCCAAAATAAAATAGCTAAATGAAATAAAATCTCAGGGTGGGGCCAAGAGCCATGGGAGCAGATTTTCTCACAGAGGAGCTCCGGGAGGATAAAAAGGAGGGAACGACGACAGTGAAGGACGAGAGAGGACCAGGCCTGGATTATTTATGTTGTTGTTTTATTATGTTTTATGAGGCAGACATCCATGAGGGGTTGCTGCTTTACTTTTGTTTTATTGTTTGTTCATTTTTGGTTACTAAAATTACGGTGAACATTCGCCGGTTCTGGCCTCCTTTTTCTCTGAACTTTAAACCTTGTTACAATTACCTAAAGCATCTTATCAGGGTCAGGTCACCACACAGCTTTCTTCAGACAAATGAGTAAACTAGTTAAGGCAAAAGGTCAGCAAGTTTTGTCCATCCCTAAAAACTTCTATAATAAGGAAATATTTCACAAAAAATGTTTATGCAGTGGATTTTCATTGCTGTCAGTAGCAACAGCAGGTCTGTTTGATTGAACGAGGCCCTGTGAGAGTGATGATGTAGCCCAATTACATCGCACTCACCACAATAAAACATCCATAAATAGAGCCAGGGCTTATATGGGCATGTCAGCAGACAGCACGCATAACTGTGTCTCACAGTACAGAAGAGTTTAC
Source organism: Anabarilius grahami (assembly GCA_003731715.1). Lineage (NCBI taxonomy): Eukaryota > Metazoa > Chordata > Actinopteri > Cypriniformes > Xenocyprididae > Anabarilius > Anabarilius grahami. Next base: position 2,431,591 of record RJVU01029436.1, read on the forward strand.
TGCAGCAAACTGCTCAATTCCACTTAACAATCTTCTCTATTTACACAAAGAGAGTCACTAGAATTACAGAAGACTAAAAAAATGTGGCATGCCACATCAGCCCATAAAGAGTAAGAATTAGTGATGCACCAAAATTTCATCAACTGAAACTTTCAATTAGAAAAAAAAAATATATATATTTTTTAAAAACCATTGAAATCATCAACCAAACAGTGATGTTTAATGATCACTTCTCCGATGACACCTTTTGTCTGTCTATTTTGTGCACAACGACGATAACACCAGGTAAAAATGTCAGCTGAGTGGACTTTTGATATGAAATTGTCAATTTTATGATGAAATTCAAACAATACAGTGATGTTTTGGGGCTCTTAAATGTGGCATGACAGATCGCTGTAGCCGACAGCGCGGAAACGGACGTTAACCGATCACCTTTACTAATAGTTATAGCACAAAATAAACATGAATGAATATCAGAAGTTATGTTGAAAGAAACGGTACTATTACTGAAATGTATCATGTCTCATGTAATCACTCAATTAGTGTTTCAACCGTGGAAAGACGAGGTTAATACAACAGCTTGTAAACAATGTCACATATCGTTGCATTTACCTCAGTTTATATTAAAACGTCCATAGCTCATTAGCTGCAAAAAAAAAACAACAACAACAAGGAGCATTATAGCCACTGTTTAAATGTTTATATTTCAATAGGAGTAGAAACATCATTACATTTAAATTGGACAGTAGGCAGTTTTTATATCAGTTTTATTAATGGTGTAAAGTTTTTATTTGAGTGCTGATTATTAAATAAATTTGATTGATTATTAACCTTTATTTTTGGTTTGTGTGACTTTTTTAGTGCATTGTTAGTCAGAATGGAGTTTTTTGTGGTCGGTAGTGCGAAAGCTTAAAGGACCAGAAATAAGAAAGTTATAAAGGCTGGGAATGACATAAGGGCATGTAAAGACTTGTTAAGATTAAAATCAAATTGAAATCAAATCAAATATTGGGTAACCTACCTGAGAGTTGACACCTGCACCAGTCTCAGGGAGA